>LPNX010467282.1:166970-434445 GCA_001517045.1 Pseudotsuga menziesii | reverse complement strand
CTTGAGACTTGGAGTCTGTTGTAATATACATTGGCAATGTCTCCTCCTGCGTGTGGCTTGAAAACGGAGGCAGCATTTCAGACCACTTAATAGCGTATTCGTTCTCTGCTTTCTCCAAAAATAGCGGAGCCTTTCGCTCATTTTCAGAGGTGATGTCAGATGCATCTAATCGCTCACCGAATCCCCAAAAATGGCCGAAGGCGGAGCCATTATTGACCTCAAGATTGGCGGTGCTGCTATTGCAGCTGCTGCTCCTGCTACTCGTCCTCATATTATTATTATTATTCTCAGTATTATCCCAGTATTGAGCAGTTCCATTCATGCAATTAGTGCCTGCGTTGTCCAGCAAATCCTGGTTTAGAGATCTTTCAGAGTACAACAGAGAAGAAAGGCAGGGTCTCGGTCTGTACATGGATGGATTCGCCATTATAGAATTATAATCACAAACATCGCTTGAAAAGTCTGAGAATGCATCTGACACGGACTTGTAAGATACTTGGCCCGGCCATGGCATCAAGTTTTCGGTAGGGAAACCTACAGATCGACTCAGAGCTTGCAATACCCATAAGACGGGATTATCGATCAGCTTGTGATCTTTTTCAGCAATGAAACCTTGGGCAGTGGATGTTTGATTGATGAAATTGAAACCAGGTTCGACTGAAGTGGGCGTAGCAGTAACGCTTTTAAACCTTTCCAGAAAGAATTCTTTCGGCAAAGAGATATTGGCAACACTTGGTCTCGAACCTCTGCAAGTCAAATTTTGGTAGTCAGTAAGGTGAGAGATGAATCGTTTGACGACCGAGACATCCAAATGGTTTTCGTAATTGAATCGGCAGGAGTTGAGGGTGAATCCACCCCGACGGGAGAAAAGCCGTTGATCAATCCATTGCCGTTTTCGAAACTTTTCTTCAGATTTGTGATCGACGGTTTTGAAGATGCCTGAGAATTTTCGTCTGCAATTTTTACACCAGGGGTTACCTTGTGCCATATAGAGACCTTGGGTTCGTCTTTGACTAGCTGCTCCACATCTTTGATGGTGTGAAAAGTGAAGGACCGGTCCAAATAGCGCTCCACAGATTTTCTATTGCCGTCCCGTTAGGTAACGTCGAAGGACTGCATAATAATAAAATAATAAAATATAATAATAACATAATAATAAAATATAATAAATGCTGATGTCATAGTAGCCATGTGTCAAGTGAAAACCAGATACCAAACTTCAAGGCTGACATCATTCTTGATTGGCCAATTAGAAGTTGACAAAATAGCAAATACAAATATTTTTATTAAAATTTAAAATATTTAAAAATTGCTATTTTTCATATTACAAAGTTAAACTTTGGTATAAAGATTTTAATCTTTTAAATATGCACCAATATGCACCAAGTAATACCAAAAGTCAAAGGGGTTTGAATTCAATCGATTACAATATACCTGCTGAGGCAAGTATAATAAAAACAAAACGAAATTATCAAATGAGAAGATGTTATGGTTAAATGGTTTGATACATTACACGTGTGCTGTAATAATGATAGGGTTTTATGATGCTAAAACTATCAAGTGCATCCATAAAGATGTAAAGATAAATGTATTCGGAATATGATGCTAAACTAAGTGTTTCAATAAGTAGAATTTGAGGTTATATTTTTAAATATAAATAAGAGAAGATGGTATATATATATATTATATATAATTGAAATTTAGTAATATTTATTGTATATATAATAAGAATTTGAGGTTATATTTTTAAATATAAATAAGAGAAGCTGGTATATATATATATATATATAATTGAAATTTAGTAATATTTATTGTATATATAATATTTTATTATATAGTAATTATTTTAAATTATTTTTATAAAACATGAAAATTTAATATTATATTGAGCTAAAATAAATGAATGAAAAATTAGCTGAGATTAACAACTATAAATAAATAATTGAGAATATATATATATGATTTTGTTTATTTATTATGATTAAGAATCTCAAGTTTTTTTTTTACATAAAAAGTATTTCTCAAATTTATTAAAATAAAAACTATAATAGTTACAAAATTCTAAAAAAACAAAATGAAATTGTCTTAGAAATAAGAATATTATATTTTAATTTATTTATTTACCCTTAACAGGGTTCAAAATACATTTTAATAATAAATCTTAATACATGAGAATTTTTTTTCTTTATCATAATATATAATAATACATGGAAATTATTTCCCAAAATTATACATCTTAATATATTGAAGTTTTTTTTTCCATTATCATAATATATATTAATACATGGAAATTATTTATCAAAATTATTTAAATAAAGCTTATTCTAATTAAATAAAATCCAAAATCTCAAAATAATTACAAAATTTAATAAACAAAATGAAATTATCAAATAAGAATATGCCACATAAACATCACAATCCCACATAACTTTCAACATGTTTTCTTTTTTAGTCATGTGTTATGGTTAAATGGTTTGATACATTACCTGTGTAGTAATAATGATAGGGTTTTATATCTGTTACTATTGAAATATAATTGATCTTAATATTAAAGATAAATGTATTATGAGTATGAGCGTGGGTCCATAAATGTAAAATGCTTCGATAGATGTAAAGATAATTTTTATTGAATATAATTATTTTTAGTTTAGTATGTTTGATGTTATGTTTCTCTGAATAAGTTTTTTTTTTGTTGTGAACTGATTTGCAATTTTCTCATCAATTTTGTGTAGTTACATCAATTCAGTCTGAATTTGTAATGGGTAGGTTATTCCATCATTTTGCAGAGCCTAGCACACATCATGAATATGATTTCTCTGTTGCAATTTTCTCATCAATTTTGCTTAGTTACAGCAATTCACTCTGAATTTGCGGTGACGCTATACATGATTGCGCAGTGGGTTTATTATCCTTCATTATCCACTAACATGGTAACTAATTACATCTATGTATTTTGAACAAATTTACAGGTTTTAGGCAAGATGCATCTATGTATTCCAGCATTATGCTGGAAAAAACATAACTAATTATATCTATTGGTTATTATCAATCCCGGAATAGTTATCTAACCGATGAGTTTACATAACTCTTCTAACATATAGTGGTTATTATCTGTCCATTAAGCTCAGTCTTCCTGCAGCCGAAAACCTCATTCAACTCCTTCAATTCTCGTCTGTAAAGAAAGTGTAGAAAATAAGCTACAATAGTTAAACAACGCAAATGCTTGTTCAATAGTAATAACCAGATCTAGATTTAGATTGAATTGCATTGTCACTTACCTCTTGAGTATCATGATTAGAGGACAATATTGAGTGTGATGATTAGAGGACAATATGTTAACACTACGTATAGCTTTAGTTTCCTGCAATTAATCAACACAACAACTTTCAGTCACTATCATAGAACCTATTCATCTAAGCAAGGGAGGATCATATTCACTTCTCCTTCCCAGTCACAACGATATGTAATATAGGCTAGTATGAAGGCCTGCACGGCTGTCCCACATATCATTCCTGTCCATAATCCCTGCAGTGTAAATTTGGTTTGTTATTTGGTCAGTTTTTTATTGATAAGAATAAGAATAATTTAATTTTAAGATCCTCACTAAGTAAAACATCAAATTAATTTTTCATAATTCAAGTTTGTACATCAAATTAATTTATGAAAATTCAAGTTTGTGGGATAACAATACTAGAAACAGAGATTTGGATTGCTCTAGATTTAACCCTACTTCTTATTGATTATCCACGCTTCTTAGTAATTATCCAAAACTTAAAGAATATTTAGCTGATTGAAATTTATCTATACTCACAATGACTTTTAAATTAAATACCCAACCAAGTAATAGGCCAAGGGGATTCCAATGACATAGTAACACCCAATGTTGATCCATGCAACCTAAGATGACCATCACAACCCCTGAAAATCGATTCAATGGAAGAAATGCACAGTTATGCGAATTGACTATCAAATATTAACCTTTAAAAATTGATGAGAAAATTGCAACAGAAACAATTTTTGCAGCGTAACCTCAATGTAATCAACTGTAGTAATATTTAGTTTGTTCTAGGTCATTTAATGTAGGTTGAATCTTAAACCATTTAAAATCCAATGGACATCAAACTTATTGCAACTGTATTAATAGCCAATAAAAATGAATATTGCTCCCCTTATATTAGTATATGCCCAAAAAAACCCATCCCGTCTCCAGCCCATATAACAGTTACATATGGGCAGTCACAAAAGTGCAGGTTTAATGATATTCCTCTTAAATTTAATTCATCTTTATAGTGGCTGGATTCGAATTATAAATCATGTAGTTTTCAGGTTCCCAATTTCATAATGAATTGATCCAATTTCATTGTTACCTATGCGTCTAGTTTCTATTTGTCATGGAGGTTGGCGTTGCTGACATTGCCACTCGCTAGTTTAGTGATCGGAGCAGGAATGCTTTACGGTAGAACGCTAGTTACATTAAGGTCTCTGTCGACCGCACTTTCAAATTTGAAGTATTTATCTGAATCAGGCATTGCCGCTTTTCGCATATTTGAAATGACTGACAGAGTGCCAGAGATCGATTCAGAGGATGTTATAGGGAAAGTATTGGAAACGGTCTCAGGGGAGATAGATTTTGGTACGTTGAATTTGCTTATCCATCCAGACCAGATAGCATTATATTTCACAAAGTTTGCCTCACTAATCCGGCACGCAAAATAGTGGCTTTAGTAGGCGCCAGTGAATCTGGAAAATCAACAGCCATTGTATTATTAGAACGGTTATACGATCCGATAGAAGGAGATATTCCTTTGGACGGAGAGAATATTAAGAACCTGCAACTGAAATGGTTCCGTAACCAAATCATGCTAGTTAATCAAGAGCCTTCTCTGTTCGCTGCTTCCATTCGTGACAATTTGTTGTTTGGGAAGGATGACGCGACAATGGATGAAATTATTAGTGTTGCAAAAGACTCCAATGCACACAACTTCATCACCCAACTCTTAAAAGGCTATAACACACAGGCTCTATTTTTATTTTGTGTTTTACATCTAAGAATTGTTGTTTGTATATCTTGCAGCATATGTAGTTGGCAGGTTTTGAACTTCGTACACAAGTTACTGAGAAAGATTGAAGCGACTCAGAAGTCGCAGCTCAATCTTAAAATTTGGTACACAAATTTGACAGAAAAAGATTGAAGACATTGATGAGGCTTACCTCTAATTCACAGGCAAAGCCTTTTCGAATGGGAAATGACGAAACCTTTTGCTTCATTCTTCTTATATACAATTTCATGAAGCAGAGCCAGTAGAGTTGGTTATAAATTTTGAACGAATGACAGGTATCTCCTCCACCACCAGGAATGACAGGCATCTCTTCCATGTCTCGTGTATTTCCTAACATAGAATCAACGGCTAAAAGTCTCCTAACAGACTCCTAAATCAAAGATTGGCGGCTAACAGTCTCCTAACACACTCCTAAATCGGCTGCTAGTTAAAAGATAAATCGTGACTAGTTAAGAGATCAATCGGGAGAACGATCCGATCTATCAAGTAGGCTCCGATCTATTAAGTAGGATCCCAAAATATCAGATATATATGCCTATTGGCATAATAAGGAATTATATTAGGCTCCCAAAATATCAGATATATACGCCTGTCCGCTTAATAAGGAATGAATATGTGATTGATTTCTCTACAGTGTATTTGATGATCATATTTGAGATTTATATGGTTGATAAGTTATATTAATTCTGCAATGATATTTGTACATCTGAGATGTTTAAAAAAATTCTTTTTATATTGGAAAATTGTTTTAGTTCTTAGCATAAAAGTTGTTACATGAAAATGAACATGATTTTACATAAAACTCAACATTAAAAAACAAAATCCATGACATTCTCAATCATACTATAAGCATATTGACTACTACTACCTATAGATGAAAAAAAAATTACATCACATAAAAGGGCCAAGACCATATATGCCACATTCCTGCATCCAAACTAGTTTTGGAGCAAGTAACCATGCTCTATTGTTTGAGCTCCTTCAATGTCTAAAGTTCAAAATTCCAAAAGTAGTACCATAACTAGATAGAATACCTCTAACTCTTACAATAGAATGATGGCCTTAGGCAACACAATCAAAGTATGCCCATGGACATATCTTATCAATCACTTCCTCTCTTATAACTCTTGAAAGTTTGAAAGCATACACTTAATTGAAGCTTTTGAGAATATCTAAGTTATTTAATGCATACATTTAACGGAACTTATCTTTAAATAAAATTGTATACCATGCTAACTAAACTCCCCATGCAAGATGCAAGGATCTGAAATATTTTGTTTGGGGTGACTCACACCAAAAACTAAGAGATGGAAACAATTTTTTTTTACCATGTATTTATTAACCAATATAAAACTCCATATAATTGATGTATATAAGCAAAATATCAACAAGTGAGTAATATTTTCATATGCAACTTTGCATAAAGGTTACCTACTTGGGTCATTCCAACTCCTTTCTTTTCCACAAAGTCCCGTGTATGTAGGAACTTTTTGATTGTGAGACAACCTCATGAACATGATCCATTTCCACACTTTTTTGAACCACCATCTTACAATATTAACTCTTGAAACTATTCTTCCTCTCTTTAAGGTTTTATATCCTAATTTTTTACTATATCACCCTCGTACGGCTCCTAGACCACACTAAGTAATCCTCCTCATATATTATGCTAACACGATTTTATACTTTTTGATATCCCAAATATGTGGACTAAATTTTCATAGATTAATTTTAATTCCATAGCTATTACAATGTACAATTATATATAAACTATTAGAATTTTATACTCCAAAGTGTTAATCCCATTATATGCATATATTAAATTAAGGTGTTTTTCATTTTATTTCGTTAGTATTTATCTAATTTTTTGAACATTAACTTAATTCAGTGAAAATAATTAAAGTGGGATGCCATATTTTCTTTTTAACAGTGGAAATTGGTAACTTGTCACGATTATCTAGCTGAGATTTAGGCTCAAACCCAATGGTTTCCACTATAACCCAAGAGTATATTCAATGGCCTACAAGCCACATATACCAATAAGTTGTGGCTTAGCAAGGGTCAATTTGTTCAGAGACACCCAATATGGTTGTCCCACTCAAGGGGGTCTCCTACTCTTCTATCCCTATCACATTGGGTCAATGTTTCATTGAGAATTTCAACCTAGGTGAGGAGAGTGTGAAACTTACCTCCCTACCATTTCAGTTGTTGATTCCTTAACTCTCAAATTTGAAGGGCACGGGGGTGGGTCTTGATACCATTCTGTGTGCATGGGTCACAACATCATTTAATGCAATCTCTTTGGGTGCAACCACACATTCCACCACTACCTCAAGGTCATCCCATGACTCAAGGAAAATTATTCATGAGAATTGAACTTTTCCCAGTACTGAAAAAGTGGGATTCCATATAATAGGAAAGTGAATAAGAAATTTAAGGTTCTCCTTAAGATAAGATGAAGTTATTAATTTTGTAGTATCTAGTATGAAGAAAAGGAGAAGATAATGAGAGGAAATCATAACTAACTTGGATGAAAAGGATGGTTTCTAACTAAGGTGTATGAATGAACCATAATTTTATAATTAGGAGTACATAAACCTTTATGAAAAGGTTTTTGTTGGGGGTATTATCATGATTAGGAAATATTACATTTCATTTATGAATGGTTTTTTTATTGGGTATTATCATGGTTAGGAGATAATGCATTCTCAATTTCCAAGATTTTATGCCATTGAAAGGTTGAAAATATGACATGTTTTTAACATGTTCATTTGGATACATGTGAAGAATTATGTGGGTGAAATTACTAGGAATAATTTGTTGGTATTGATGTGGGGAACTTGGATTATGGTGCAATGTTATTATCTATGCAAACTAGTTTCTCTTTCAATCTTTAAAAAGGAATCATCCAATGTTGGTATGCATATTTTGTAATTAGTTCATACTTCAATTCTTGAGAACATCATGTGATTTTTATCTTTTAATTTTTTTAAATTATAAGATAAACTTACTGCAATTATGGTTTTTGATGTATGAAAATAGTTATAATATTTGAAGGAACTTTCATAATTATGTTTTGTATTCATAAAAGTAGATAAAACTTTTCAAAGCAAATTTTAAAATAATTAACTTTAGTTATCAACAATGGTGCATCAACTCAATTGGTGGACTTACATTCAAAGGCTATTTACCTCTTGATTAGAAACATTTTTTCCTCTTCTTATTCACCTACTTTCGACTACTTGAGAGATGAATTTTTTACCATAAACTAAGTTTTTGACAAAATTGTGATGTTGAACACCACTTGAACATAATTTTGTAATTATGATTTTTTTTATTATGAAAAAAGATAAAAATTTTAAAGGCAATTTCATAGTGTCATAAGTATGGCACTACAACAAATCCTGGAATTAGCATCCCATTTAGTGTCCATTTTTAGTGTATTTGTTTTTACATTGAGTGGTCAAACTAGACGCTAAATGGGATGCGTCATGGACAAAACTTAAAGCGTCTCAAAAAACATCTTTTTTTGCTTCCTAAATAGCATCCTTTATGACGCCCAAAATAGCGTCTCTTTTTTGGCTTCCAGAATAGCATCCAAATTTGATTCCTAAACAACGTCCATGTTTGCTTCTAGAATAGCGTCCAACTTTGCTCCCTAAACAACGTTGAGGTTTGCTTCCTAAATAACGTCCTAGTTTTGTTCCTAGCGAGTGTCCGCTTTTTCTTCTTAATTGACATCCTTGTTAGCGCCATATTTGCATCCTTAATAGCACCACGTTAGCATCCAAATTAGCATCCAATATTGCAGCCATTTTTGCTACCACTTTAGCATCCCATTTTTCACCATGTTTTACTTCCAAATATGTGTCAATTTTCGCTTCCAAATTTGCACCAATTTTTTCTTCCTTTTTTGCATCATGTTTTGCTACCAAAATGACGCCAAATATTTCTTCTATTGTTGCACCATATTTTGCATCGTATGTAGCGACATGTTTTTCATCCAAAGTAACGTCTTATTTTTCTACCATATCAACGCCATGTTTGGCATCATCATTAGTGCCACGTGTTGCATCCTTTTTAATGCCTAGTTTTACATCTCTCATGTTTTGGTGACTAATTTAGTCATTTTTAGTAATTTTATATACAAGTTTTGGTCATTTTGCTTGGTCACCTATCTCTTATTTTTTGCTTACTAATTTAGTTGTTTTTAATCGATATTATAATATCATTAGGTCATGGAGGAATTGAACCACCAACCTCTTGTTTGTAAGGCAACCGCTCTTCCATTGAGCTAGAACCCTTTAAGAATTTGGGAACCTAACTTACAGAGTCCTCTATAATGGTAAAAATGAACAATACACAACTTTGAGTATCTAATGGTCAATAGAGGATGATAGATCATATAATTTCACAATATATGATCAAGCAGGTTATGAAATCCATAAACCTTTTCTAGGAATTTTAAACAAAACTCAAGAAATTGGCTTAATGGGATTGCAAAAATCACTATTCCCTAGCAAACATAAGTGTACCACTATATGAGACCTATCAACAACAATTATCTTAGTATGGATTCCATGGATATAGTAGATAAGTATGATCATCCTAGAGCCATGTATAAGTGGAGCAATAAGGAGAATCAAAAGAGGATGATCAACCCAATAGTTGGTGATTCACATGGATCCTATCCACCATGGGATGAGCAAAGTTCCTTCCTCCTCCTTATGATGATGGTGAAGTGATAAGAAATATCTTTCATTTATTTGATACAACTTTATGTTGGCTCTATAATATAAATAGTTCTTTAGTCCCTTAATTGGAAGGAGGGTGACCACTTCAGAAAATAGTGTGAAAAGCAAGTCATGTTATCATGTTGGACTTCAAATGTGATGAATTAATCCTTGAAATGTTTCCCACCTTATTCTATGTTTATAGTGAATCCCATCCAAAATATATGGTTACCCAATCCAAGATATTATGACAGTTATGTTGGACAATATTGAAGATTAAACCGAGCAATTGTTAGCCACCATTCTATCTCACATACGGGAGGGAAAAGACTGTGCTTCTATAGCTTCCCATGGACTTTCTAGAAATGTAATGGAGCAATGTCACAAACTAGATTGAACCTTACATTAACCACCTTATCACTTCAACAATTTGCACTGAGGAGATTACTAGATGTTAGGTCAAGCATCAAACACTTAACTTGTATCTTCATTGTGCACATCAAAGAAATAAATTCAAGAGATGACTATGGTTGTTAATGATATTGTCTGCAATAATGATGAACCTATACCAAAATATGCCAAGCATTGGCATGGTTGAAAAACCCATGCTTGATGATAAGAGTGATTCCATAGTTGAGATCCCTGTGAGAGTTTATTTTACTGACTACAAACTTGGTAAATCTATTTAAAAATTAAGAATGGTGGGAAGGTTGGTGAATGTTCCTGTAAGGTGGATTTATTTTTAGAGGATCAGTTGCTGGAGAGGGATGAGGGAGTCAAATTAGGAGGAAATCTTGCTTCAAAGAAATTTTTCCACCATGTTCTAGATGAGAATATTTTCAAAGATGGAAATCATCTTTATCATTTCATAGAACATGATACAGTTGTATCTACTAAGTGAGATAATTACTGGATTTACAAATGACATGAAGCCTAGACCCACAACTAAAATTTCAGCTACACTACGGAGCCTAACTCAAACAATTTATGAATCTTATCTCTAATGATGATAAGAATATAGATTACAAAAGAATTGGAGTCAATGAAATTTTTTTAAGGTACTTAAAGGTGATTGAGGAACTTCACAGAAATGATTTGCATGACTTATCTAGAGAAGAAAAACTTGCATTCTATATCAAATTGTATAATATGGTGCAATTCATGAAAGTGTGCTCTGGGGTTACCCTGAAGGGCCTCTATAGCAAAGATGAATTTTCATGATTTTAAATGTCATTCAAGGATATTCGTATTCACTCAGCCTTCTAAAATGGATATTTGAGTGGTAGCAAAGACTCCCTTACAATTGGCTTAAGCATTTTCACTCAAAATCCAAACCCATGCAGGTTATCTTGCCATATCCATAACCTTTGTTCATTTCTTCTTACTGTGTGGCTTGAGATCAAGCAATTCCATGAGATGTAGTTCGTTGGGAAGAAATGATGAGGAATTGAGGCTAGCCGAAAGGATATTTTTTGACAATGGTGGAATCCTGTTCCTGTGGAAATCAATATTTCTTCACTTAACAAGATTCTGAGTTGGTATAGTGTGGACTTTGGCAAGAGTGAAACAAAGGTTATGAATTTTGTTGTAAACTATGATGAGCCCTCTAATTCCAAAACTTGTTGGGATTATTGAATAATAATTGACTGAAGAAACAATTTCCAAAATCTAGCTTGAGGAGAAAAGAATGTCTCTTCTCTTAACAGGCTTGTTCTGCCAAGATCCTTCTTCATTGAATTTATGACTGACAAACAAGGGGAGTTATTCAGTACATGGTTTCCCTAAATCACATCAGCTGAGATGCAACCTTTTATGGCAAACATAAGGTGGAAGTTGATGAATATTTGGACCTGATCCTGAAGTTTAAGTGAGGGCATATGTCTTGATACATAAATTGATATCTTAGAAAAATTTGAAAATATACCTAATGTTTCTACCAAATCTAAAGATTTTTTCTATAGTACCAAATCTAAAGATGCATCTCATATGATGCAGTAAGAAAAAATATCAAGAAGAAACTATACAATTAAATTAAATCACCTTGAAGATTCTCAACATGTAGATCATGGATCCACAACAGTTGTAATGAGGACAGAAATAGAAGATCAGTAGCATCGGAAGAGGAACCCCACCAAGTTCAAGATAAAATTAGGTAACATACTGATGATCTTAAATCCAATCAAATGAATGTACCAAATGATGATATCCATGCAACAAGAATTCGTCAGTACACAACATCCACTACAATCATGCTTCAATGACAAAGCATCCTCAAAACGGGAGTACTTTCAATGAACATAAGAGTTCATTACTTATTAATATTATTTATTAATAATGGTGGGTTGGCCTTAGGTAGGCCCATCCATCTTGTTCCCATTAGATGCATATATGTAACTTTTAACCACATTCATCTACTTCTTTCACATTCATCATTCATCTATTATCTTATAAGTTCTTACTGAATACTTAATTTGAAATATGTGTTATACATTATATATGCTTGAACTATATTAATTGGTTTCTGGGTCTGGGTTATATGTGTGAATGAGGGCTATATGGCTTAAAATTTTAGATACCAAGGTGTAGACAACACAAACAACACATGCCACCACCTACTTTCATGGCATGAAAGGTACTTTACTTTTGTAAGCAGAGTTTATCTCTCAAACAACAACTGATCAATGATAAGCCCATCTCAAAGAAAGATTGGGGACAATTTCTTATAACCTAGAAGGAAATGATGAAACATAATATTATTATAAATGATGTAACACCTCAAATTCGATTAGACAATAATACTAGGAAACCATTATTAAGACATAATTAATCTCTTTTTAATTATGTCCTGTACTTAATGGAAAACAAAATTATATATGAGGCAGAGCCATAAAATGGTTCACACACCATTTCCTTATCCTTTGGATTATCTATCCTATCTGAGAGTCTTCTGAATCCAACTAATAGATTCTATCTTGCTCTTATCATTCTGTGTGCACCATGTGAAAGTTTTTTACGAAGAATCTCAAAATCTACAAGCAGTTTATACTTGATTGATAGAGAAAGAAGGAAGACGAGAGACATCTGCCTTCGTCCTGCCTTGGAAGTACCTAACCCAAAAACTGTTAGGGTTTCCCTTGCATAGTGAGCCATCCATGGTAATGGCCAAAGAAAGTAAGGAGGTACTTGCTAAAGGGCTATGCAAGAAGACCGAGCCCCTGTAGCACATAATATTGGGACTGGTTCATGGGAAATATTTTACAATGGTTGTGACCATGGGTATTTTGGAATAATAGCTTATGCACTGTCTATGTTGTTTTTGGTTGTAATATTGTTGTCGGTTCCTACATCATGGCATGTATCTTGTTGCATCGGAACCCATGTAAAGTTTTCTAATTGAAGGCTTCAGTATAGCCACCTGAAGCTATGGTGGCAGTTCTATCCTTGGCATGTTCATTTAAGGCTAGTCCCTTTGGCTATGCTCTGTGTGATTTTTCTTGCTGCATATTTTGAGATAATGCGACAAGGATTTGCTTGCATGTCCTCCCACTGCACTTTTGGGGAACAAAAAATTTCCCTTCATTGTTGTTTGAGATTCAACAACGTGATTAGAGAAGGCATTTCATGCTAACATTCAGGTTGTTGTGAATTTGATTTTGTTTGCATTAACGGCTAGAACTATGGATGGTACCAAGCATCCTCAGCAGGGTTTTTGGTAAGGGTTCTCTACTTTAAATTTCAGTAGATCATGGTTGTGAAGTCACTGAGCTGAGATTTTGTGGTCTGCATGTTGTTTTGTGGGTGTGATTGTCCTTTCCCACCCTATTGACGATTTGTGAGGTATGCCTCTTTGGTTTCTTTCATCCAGGCTAACACTACTCCCTTTTGTATTTTGCCTGAGAAATTGTAAAGGGAAGGTTAATCTTCCAGTCATGTCCTACTCCCTTGTATCATGGCCTAATATTTTGTATAGGTAAGTTAATATTTTCTGCATCTTTTGGGGTTCTCCCCTATATTCTTAGGGATTTGTGGTTCTTAGCCATTTTTTGTTTTAGCTGTTGTTTTTAGGATCTTGACCCATGTTTAGTGACAGTTTATCTCCTATCTGTTTATTTCTTGTAATGTGTTCCTATAATCAAAATATTCTCTATTTTAATGGAATAATGAAGTGTATTTCCAAAAACAATTCTGTAACCAATTCAGGCAAGGAGTAAACCTCATATACATAGAGAATTCAACACTAAAGCAGATCAACTTTCTAAAGAATATTTCTTGTTGCAGGAGGGTATTTTATCTAAGCATAAATTCAAAGGGACCCTCTCTTCATCTACAAAAACATCTCTTTATTAAATATCAGAAGATGTCAGTACTGGAAAGTTTGGTTTGAAGTATTTGCTTACGTTTTTGTCTTAATCTAGAAGGTATAGGGCTGAATTGAGTCATGGTTTTGATGAATGAAATGTCAAGGCTTCCTTTTCTATAGCCATGGAAGAGTATACTTCAATAGTGATAGGGAATTACAGGACTGAAGAGTCTGTCTTTTTTTGTCTATGTTTCATCAAGTCTATACAAGATAGCTTGAAGTATATTCTAATTTCAAACTTTGAAATATTGAATATAAATATTTTTTTCTTGGAAGAGAAAAATGGAGTAATGAAACAACACCCAAGGAGGATCAATTGGGAAAATGATCACTTATATTCTTAAATTCACTGCAACCAATGAAGAAAAGATTAGAAACAACACTGTCGTAGATATATTGAACAGAGTTTAGAAACAACATTAGACGCATTTTCCCAAAAATAAAATATTGATAAAAAAAGTGAGTGAAGAGAAGAGTCAATCTGAGAACAATCCATCAAATGTTGCTAATGATGATAGAACTGAATAGGAAACAAAAAAAATGTATGTGAAGGTGTGTGAGACCAACAATACCAGAATCTTCACAACTCAATTATTGTAGCTTGTAACACAACCTTAGATTGAAGATATGAGATTATTATTGACATGGAAGCCACCCCATCTCAATAATAAATGATCCCAACACAATCAAATCATCCCATCCATCTTGAAGCTCCAGGTTCCTCTGCTGAATCCAATTAGGCAAAGGCGAACTGGAGAAAATTTGTCACAAGGCCTTCATGTTTGATCCCCCTCCAATGCATTTTCATCCAGCCTATAGGCATAGATACAAAATAAGGCCCATTCTTGTAGCAATGCGCAACAAACCCAAAAAATAAAGAACACATAAAGAGTCACGGATAATACAATCTCTGCATTGAATGAAGCCTTCAATGCAAAAATACAGGGTTAGGTGATTAACCCTTATCTAATGAAGAGTTGTTCCTTACCAATACTTCAAAAAAGAGTGTCGGAAAAGTCTTATCAGGTATTTGCACCAATGAAAACCTAGTTGATTTAAAAGCCTGCATTGATGATCTGGAGTGAGTGAGCACATGGAATCACATTGTTTCCTATTGAAATGAAATCACAGGAAGACACATAGCCCAACATAGCATGGCCATGATAGGATTAAGGAATACAATACCTTCGGTTGCACGAGGACCCATCATCATCTGAATCCGCATTCTCTGCCTACAAATCTAAAAATAGCAGACACAAGAGGAGAGGGGACCCTCATCATTTCCATGTATATCATAGTTTATCTCACAAAACTACCTGAATCTATGCATAATAAATCACCCTTCTTCTTAATTCCCAATTTGCATTAAAGTAAGAATTATGTTTAACAATGGAGGTGTACCTCAATCTCAAGAAGCTCTGTCACATCCTCCTCTCATCCCATGTCTGCACAACAACCGCAACACAAAAAACATTAGACAAAGCCTTTACTTCTATTTCAGAAATCTTAGCCTAGAATGCTATTTGGATGTGCGATAGCATTCTGTGATACACTCCTAAAATAAATTGACAACGTGAACTTTTATATTGTCTTGTTGCTAGGACTTGTTATACTGGCACCATTTGGGATGTAGATTAAAATAATTCTATCAAATGTATATCATATGCTATAACTTTTAACTCTCCACTTGGATGAATTATGGAGTCTATATTTTAAAAACATTAAAAAATCAACATTAAAAACATGAAAAGAGAATATAATTTTTTTTAAAGTACATAAATATTTAAAAGAAATAAAAAACATGCATGCATAGAAGAGTGTATTCAACTAGAAAATGTAAGATGCATTCACCAGTAAGTGCAGGCCCATAGCTACACCTATAACCTATCCATGAGGTCATCAAACAGAGATGAATGAGGACTGATTCATTGAGCTAAAAAACATAGGATAGTAATATTTCTATTTAAATTCAACAGACTGGCAAGGAGGAGTAAAATTAGAACTCTTTGAAGGGAACCACATCCATATCTGAGCTTTTGGACCAAAATCAGCAAGGCAAATAACACATATTGGCTCCGGTGTTATCCTTCCCATAGTATACCTGCATAAGTACAGTATGTCAAAAGGAGAAGCTGAGAGAAATAATTTGGATAGAACTTCTAAATAACACTCATTTGTTTTAATCACTCAGAAAAAGCACTATGCTATAAGCATCCATTATTCAACTGGACCTGATTACTACTATAGCACATTAAAGTCAATTTAAGAATTCACTTCAATTTTTATGTTTTAACCTGTAATTTAAAAAGTCATCACTCTAAGAAGAGAGAATGATCAATTAAATACTTCAATTGAGATGCTATAATTCAAAAATTTTAAATTACGGGCTCACGGCTCATTAGTCACATTGAAATATTTCAATAGAATAAATTGTGTTTGCTTCTAATTTATTTCTACGTAAATGTTTTGTTCATGCCCGATTTTTGGTATTTACCAAACTAACAGTGCTGGGAACACTTTCGAGTGTCTTGGGTATAGGTGCATACACTTTAATTAACTTGTAATTCCTTTGAATTATTCCATTCAGACACTGAGCATTTTTAAAAGGTATCTACAACATCTTGCTAATTTGAGGAGCTCTAGATATAGCTATAGTGAACCTAATTCATATTTTGAAATCAATATCAGTTACAAACTTGCATGTTATGAGGACAGGGTTTCTACTCATTTGGTGACAAATTCAAAATTTAATTTTGAAAGTGCATTTGAAAGGCAGGCTGTAGACATCCTTGATAGGTTTGGTCCATATAAATTTGCATTCTGGGACAAACTCTTTTCTTCATGTGACCATTAAGGGAAGGTGTTAAGTGGTTTCTTTTAATCCCCATACACTTTAGTAATAATGTGGAATGCCATGGCCCCTAATTTATGTTGAGTCATTAATAGGTTAGGTCATATTTAAGTTTTTATATAATATAGTGGATGTATGGGATTTTAGCATAAGACATAGTTTCTACTATATGTATTGAAATCCACCATATTGAATGATGTGAATCAAGTATAACTTTATCTCTCTTATTACATTGTGGTTGGAATTCATTTTCTACATAATTGTGTAGTTTTTTCTAATAGTTTCCCTTTAACTCAACAACATCATGAATGCATTACTGTAGTGGTTTGCAGATTTTCCAAAATGGAAACTTCATTCCTTGTAACAAGGATCTTGGAGAACCAAGCATCGCTGAATTGTTTTTTCGTCATGCTTAGCTATATTTTTGTCTGCTTATATCATTTATCTCTGATTCAATCACTTTTGGCAGACTTTGTAAAAACTTATGGGTTCTCGACTCCAATTTTCTACTTCTTTTCATCTACAAGCAGATGGTAAAACAGAAGATGACAATAGAAGACCATAAAATACCCTCAGATTCTATCACCAATCTAAGAAGCAGTGCAATTTTATGTTGACTTGATCTAAAACAGTTATAATAGAGCACTTAAGCCAATGGTCACTCTCCTTTTGAGGTACATTATGGGCTATCGACTCCAATTTTCTACTTATTTTCATCTACAAACAGATGGTAAAATAGAAGTTGATAACAAAAGACTATAAAATACCCTCAGGGTCTATCACTAATCTAAGAAGCAGTGCAATTTTATGTTTACTTGGTCCAAACTAGTTATAACAGGGCACTTAAGCCAATGGTCACTCTCCTTTTGAGGTATGTTATGGTTGTCCACCTCCAACACCTTATATGATGTGTCTCTGTGTCCTATTTCTGGGATTGACATGTCCCATTTTTGATACTCATATTTCCATGTCCCATGTCCTCGTGTCATGTGACTTAGCCTGCCACTAGTTCAAAAAAAACATTTTATTCAGATGAATCAAGTTCAAGAAATTCAATCTCTGCAACCAAACTTGGTAACTATGGTTTGAATAAAATGTTTTCTTTTTTCTCTAACACCCAATGTGGCCCAGATACCTAGAATATGGATTTAAAACTTGTGGTCATGTGTATCAATGTTACAATATTAAATTCCCACTTCACAAAGGTTGCTCTAATATTCAACATGGAATCATATATTGATTGTGACTCCACTTCACTCAACTCAATCAGAAGCATCAAATTTCAACTAAGCACCCTACTTGCTGTAGATTTCAACAAATTTTGACCAAATTTCTTTGGTTCTTAAAGTTGAATTGCCAGGTTAAGACATGACGAGTCTTTGCTTTCAACTTAGCTGATGCAATTTACTTCAAAAGGATTTATCTCAATTTACTAGCACATGCAAAGTTCCCTAACACAGTCAAGAAATTAGCCAAGATCACTAATATAATCATATAACACAATCACATCACAGGTTTTCACATTTACTTGTTGAAAAATCCCAAGGCATGGAAAGTTTTTCCAATCTAGGAATTACAAGAAGACAACTTCCAAGGTTGATCTTTGGTTGTATAGATTTGTAAATACCGGGAAAAAATAATCAATTCATCAAGTCCTAGATTTGTTCTGATGTTACTACTAATTCATATATCAACAACTCAAATAGAATATCATGTGAAGGTATTGATTGATTGTAAATTCATTTTTTAAATTCGGTTGCTTCTTGGTTGGATTTTACATAAACCACAGAGAAAGTACAAGGTAAAAATGAAGCTTTTCCAAATCATGTAAATATCTGATTAACTGAGTTTTTTCTTGTTAATGAAGTTGCTTCTTGATGAGATTTTTCAAAAACCACATAGGAAAAGTGGTAACATAAAGCTCTTCTAAATATTAGCTTACAAAGCACCAAAGGGTCACTATAAGAATAACACTTTATATTCTGAAAATTCAAGTACTAGTCACTTCAAGAGCTCATTATAGACACCATATAACACTACAAAAACAAGTTCCAGTAGTTGATCTCTCTATCCATAGGATCATATTACTACCTAAAAAGGGCCTCAGGAGCTCCCTCTCCACTTTCTTCCAGTATAACAATCAGAGATTCCTAGCTCTCTTCATGAGAGAGATACTTAGACACAAATTTTTATTATTTTGGACACTGCCTCACACTCTGACTACCAAGAGGATCACCTCATACTTTTAGGCTACCCCATCAGATCAGATCAAGGAAATACTACCAGCACGTCATCAGTGTACTTCGTACCATAGAGCTGTGAGACGTTAGGCGTCCCCTCAACCTCCCCCCAACCCGCACCAGGGTGGTTGACCAATATCTTCAAGGCTAGTCAGACATTTCTAGATCAGGCCATAGACCATGATTCATCAGAGTGATAGAGCCACAGAAAAATTTCTAGATGGGTACAGAGCAAGGTGCCTCCCATCTGCCACACTGTACCCCCAGACTCAGTCAAGAAACCATAATTCTATCTGGAGCTTCTTCCCTTTGACCTTGGATGGTAGGAAAGCAAGGTGTCCTCACTCCTATGCCACCCCCCCAGGATTGTGCAGATAGAATATTTGACAGTGCTAGAGGATTAGTACTCAAACAGAGAACTAGTCATGCAATCGCCCCCCTCACTCCCAATTATCAGGACCAAGATACATTGGCATTATCTCCATCTCTCTTTCTATTTTGTCCAACACCTAGATATTCAATCTCAGAGCATCCCTTTTGTATATTTACACTTCTACCACTATTGTGCCTTTAGGTTTCTTTGGTTAGATTTAGAGATTCACTTTTATTTAAACACTTGCTCATGATGTACTATTTTCCCTTTTTCTCTTTTTCTTCCAGCATTTATAGGGGTTTCTTTGGCACTCACACATTGTACTCATACTAGAAATATCTTTTTAGGCCCATTGACGTACTGTTGTGGTCACCTATTGGACATTAAAAATATTATATTATCATCTTATCTATCACGCAAAATGCTCAAATATATAAGAAATATAAGCCTCGACACAGTGTGGGGTCTTGATTTTCTTGTTTATGGAATTGTTGACAATAAGTGGAAAGGTTAGAAAAAAACACAACATATAATTAATTATAAGATTCAGCAGACTTCAATTTCACCACAAAAGGTAAAGAAAATTGATATTTAAAAAATTGGCAGGAGTAAAAGTATAAAGTAAGAAAACAAGGTTCAACAAAATTATTACTGCTTATTAAAATTCTGATTAAAATTAGATCACTTTCAATGAGATGGAATAACAATAAAGTTATAAACTACAACAATGCAAGGTTAAATTTTACAAGTGTTAAACTTTATTGCAACGACAACCTTTTTTCTTTTTTCAAAAAGCTATAATACTCAGAGCACAATGGTTGGACCTGAACCCTACCAATGGCAGTAAGTTAGTAACTGATGGAAAGTAAAATGCACGACCAAGCAAGTTCGTGATTTATATCTCCTTGGAAGATATGCATGTAGAGTCTAAAGACACCCATATGAATTCATCATTGGTTGAGTTGAAGGAAATTTGTGTCCTCCCCAACAAATATTAGCACTTGGAAACACTTCCAGTCATTACAATTCAAACTAATCCAGCAAATTTTAAGAATTTAAACTAGGTTAGTGAAATGGCATGCATCATCCTATGGTTTAAAAAAGAAAAAATCAATTAGATCTTGCTATTGAAAGGTAGTCACTGATGACAACACTCTGAAGGCCTTCAACCACTCTAAGATCCCACATTGTTGGATGTGCATTAGATTTGTTAGGAATGAAAAGGGAATTAGGTGAGAATCAATGCAGACATCAGGGACATGGTAAAGGAATAGTGCCACATAAGAAAAATTAGTGCCACACAAAAAGTTCAATCTGCAATAATTAAGCTCACATGTTGAGGAGGTCTAGGAAACATTTGTGGAATTGGAGAATAATTCAAAGGTGCTCCACTAGGCACATTTAAAGGTTTTCATTTTGAAGGCAGCACAAATGGAAACGAGGAAATTTTTTTTGTAGCTTCAAGATAAACTCTGCCAACTTGATAGCTAGTTGACAACTGTGTAGATGGAACTTAGGTTTGGCCCACACTTTGATTTTTTAATTCATGTACCTATCCTCCCTTCTTAAATAAAAGGATTTCTAATGATTTCTAATATTAAAAATATTAAATTAAAAGCTAAAGGGAATAATTTATAAAAAGAAGGGATATGAATTCAAACTGAAACTTCAAAAATTATTTGTTGAGAAAAAAATAGAATAATGATCAAGAGAAATTATTTAACATAATTTAAAGATTCACTGGTAAACAAACAAGCCTCAAGGAGATAGGAATCTTCTTAATGTTGATTCAAGAGTGGGGTTTCTAATTGATGTTCAATGGAGGGAAAAGGTTGCTTAAACTTGCACCTCTGGCATGCCTGACCAGGCTTTTAGTAGGAATGTTTAGGATGTCAAAACTTAAGACCTATTGGTTTAGTTTTTCTTCTGGCTCCTGGAACATAAAGTTTTGTTCAAAAATGTATTTTCTCATGTTCAAGGGTTTCAAATTTGAAGGCTGAGCAAACAGAAAAAAAGCACAACTTCGTGCGGGCTTCAAGATAAATTCCACCAACTAATAGCTAGTTGGAAGCAAGGAATATGTAACTTGGGCTTGGCAAGCACTTTTTTTTGTTTTTGCTGAAACATTAAAAGCTTGGCCTATGCTTGTGTTTGTTGTTACAAATCTTGATGTTTAGTGCCATATACCTATGTTCCCTTGGTATATTAAAAGATTTGTAATGATTAAATCATTTTGAAAATATTAAATTAAAATCTAAAGGGCATAAATCACAGAAATAAGCATTGAGTATTCAAGTGAACCTTGGAATTTTTTATTTTTTATTTTATTTATGTATTTTTTTTTTTAGATTAAAATAATAATAATAATAATGATGATAGAGAATTGTTCACATAATCGAAAGAACCTCTTCTAAAAGATCAAGGTGTTTGGAATAATTTTCAATAGAGTCAAGAATTGAGCTTTCAAGGAATGTCTAATGAAGGGAGAAGGCCGCACCTCTAACATGTCTGACTAGGCTTCCAGCAGGACCATTTCAGATGCGTGGACCTACTGGTTGTGTTTTTCTTCTACCTCGTGGAACCTAAAGTTTTGTTGAAATTGTGTTTTCTAAGGTTAAATACTTAATTGATAAAGTAAATTCCATTTATGTTTTTCTATCCTTCAAACTTTTGTCAGTATTTTATAATGTAAATATTTTGGACAGTAATTTTATCTCTACTTCTATCATAAGTGAAACATCCATATTTTTTTTAAATGTGAATAATATTAACACATGCGAAAGTGAAGAATGATACATTGTAAGAAAATGAGATCGTCAGCATACTTTAATCCTATAGAAAAGGTACAATACATTTGGACCTTTCGGATTTCAAGTTGTAGGTAGATAGCTGGCCCAAATTATGTATCTCCCTAGATATGGCTGTAAGGAGAGGGTCGAGCCCAAATTATGTATATAGCTAGATATGTATATAGTATTTGTATGATCATTACCAGGCTGAAAACCTGGAAGAATGTGTTATCAATATTTATACAATATAAATAAATAATATTTTTACCTGTTTTAAATCGAGAAATTGATTCAGGAATCCTAAACTCACAAGTTTCTTCAGTCCCAAATTCGAAGTGCAAATGGAGGCCAGTGTATGGTATAGAGGTTGTCATTGTACTAGAGTAGAGCCAATAAGAAACTCTGCACTCACCTAAAGCTTCCAGCTGATGAACACCCATTTCAGGTCAGAAAGACGTTAGCTAACAATAATAAAGTGAATACATATTGTTTCAATAGTTTATATCATATTCAACAATTTAAGAGAGTAATTGGGCTGATAATTCATTGGTCCGAGAAATTATCTTATAGACAAATTTTTTTATTTATAGAAACTAAGTGCAAACATTACCTAGCTCTAATTGCACTATGAAAAGATCTGGTATGAAAGGTTGCCACATATTTAGTCAAGACCCTGAGAATTTCTTAAAAGGATAACAGGTCAAATCAAGACATAAGTATTTTGGTGATTTTCTACCTAGAATGTATGAGTAAGACTGAATAAATAACTTAACCTGATTCCCAGTTGTAATTTTAGAACCAAGTCATAATTTATGTTCCCTTTGAGAATAGTCTCCCTGGGTCTCTTCACCTCCTTTGGATGCCACTTTTGCCTTCTTCTCATGGACTTTGAAGTAGCATTTTCTTTGTCCATCTCATTAAATAAAATTCTGTCAAATTGTATTTCCACTACAGAAAGTGAAATGTTATCTAGGACTACTGCATTTCTTCTTCTTTTATTAACCAAATCAGCCCCATCACGAGTAATGTGAACTGCATTGTCGTCTGACTCCTAAATGCATATGCTGTCAACAAACTTTTGTTTTTTCAATAAATGTACAGAGACATTGTTTCATGATCTATGAGGGGGTTTCTTTACTGTGTTTCTAGCTGGCTGATCCTGTGCACTTGTTTTGCAAGTCAACATGTAAGATGGATTCTCACATAACTTACTAGCAAACAAAGATGAACTTTTCTCCTCTGGAGAAACATTACCATCAAAATCAATGGAAACTTCACTACTATCCCAACTTGAATATGACGAGACATTTGATGTGGGATAAAATGTACCATTCCCATCCTTACGATCCTTGTTCCAAATTCCAACATAGAAACTACCATCTGCCAATGTATATATACCTTCCCCATGTTCAAACCCATCTAACGAATTCCCCTCATACTTATTCCCATTTTCCCATGTAAGGGTACATTTCCCAAAGATAATACCCACTTTCCATTCACCCATATATTCACTACCATTATCCCAAATATATCACCCCTCCCCATTTTGAACACCAGGCGTCCATAATTCTTCATAGGAATCCCCATTTGCACAGTATTTTTTGGGCATTCCCATGCTTCTCATTCATCTCCCAATGGACCTTGTAAGTAGAACCATCTACCCCAATGCATATTTCGAATCCATGCATAAACCCAGTTTTAAAATCCCCTTCCATAGGTTTCTCTCGATGGCCATATAACCTTACCCTTCCATGTGTTCTTCCCTTTACACCACTCCCCTTCATACATGCAACGATATTCCCATAAGTACTTCCTAGACCCATCTGGTAAATTCTCAAGACATGATCCCAAGTAAAACTCTCCATTCCGATAAACCCTCTCTCCACCAATTACACAAAATTTATGCTCTTCCTCATCATCATCAACATGAGCCACAAGATCGGACATACAGAACATGCCACTGGGTGGGATTTTCCTTAGGACTAGAGATTTCTTAATAAACTCTTCTCCATGCAATTTTTCAAACCATCACATCCATTTTTGAAAATGAAGGTGAAGGTGTGTGAGACCAACAATACCAGAATATTCACAGCTCAATTATTGCAGTTTGTAACAAAACTTTAGACTGAGGCGATAATATTATTATTGACATGGAAGGGCCCCCAACTCAATAATAAATGATCCCAGCATAATCAAATCATCCCAACGATCTTGACGCTCCAGGATCCTCTCTTGAATCCAATTAGGCAGAGGCGAACTGGAGAAACTTTGTCACAATTCCTTCATGCTCAACCCCTCCAATGCATTTATGTCCAGCCTATAGGTGTAAATAAAAATTAAGGCCCATTCTTGTAGCAATGTGCAACAAACCCCAAAACTAAAGAACACGTAAAGAGTCACGAACAATGCAATCTCTGCATTGAATGAAACCTTCAATGAAAAAACACAGGGTTAGGTGATTAACCCTTATCTAATAAAGATTTGTCCCTTACCAATACTTTAAAAAAGAGTGTCGAAAAAGTCTTATCAGGTATTGCACCAATGAAGACCCAGATAATTTAAAATACTGCATTGATGATATGGAGTGAGTGCGGGCATGGACTCACATTGCTTCCTATTGAAATGAAGTCATAGGCAGACACATAGCCCAACATAACATGGTCAGGATAGGATTCGGGAATACAATACCTTCGGTTGCAGGAGGGCCCATCATCATCTAAATCTGCATTCTCTGTCTGCAAAGCTCAAAATAACAGACTAAAGAAGAGAGGGGGGCATCATCATTTTCCATGTATATCATATTTTATCTCACAAAACTACTTGAATCCATGCATAATAAATCACCCTTCTTCTTAATTCCCAATTTGCATTAAAGAAGAAACTATGTTTAACAATGGAGTTGTACCTCAATCTCAAGAAGCTCTGTCACATCCTCCTCTCATCCCATGTCTACACAACAACCGCAATGTGAAAAACATTAGACAGATCCTTTACTTCTATCTCAGAAATATTAGCCTCGAACGCTATTTGGGTGTGTGATAACATTCCGTGATACACTCATAAAATGTTAAGATTTGCAACATGTTGTTGTTATTATTATTATTATTAATATTAATTAATAATGCCAAATTCAAACTTTTATTTGGATAATATTGGGTAACCTGATGAAGCAAATCCTAAACCTACATTTTGAAATTTGGAATCAACAAATCTCTAGGGGTGAATGATAAAATATTATTAGATCATCTTTGAATATTGTAGACAAAAAGTAGGACTTACACATTAAAAATGGTAGAATTAAATAAAATATGGAGGTGACCTTAGGTTTTTAATATAGTTATACAATTCATTGTGTCGTAGTGTTGTAAGTTCAACTCATATCTCTAAATGCTTTTGTGATTAACTTAAATTGCCAAGTAAAAGTCACTCTCAAACAGTACATAGAGAAAAGCTTAGATATGAAATGTCTGTGAGTGTGATGTGTGTGTCCATGTGAATTTCCATCTTCTAGTATTATAAGTTGGGCATTTACATCTATTTTTTCAGTCACTCTTTTACTATGTAAAATAAATCCCATGGGAATCAAACCTTGGTAAATAGTGTAGCGTAATGTTGGAATATTTGATAGGGGCCATAAAACTTGAGCAACTAATTGATTTTTTCCTTGTAGATGTTTGTTTATAAGGTCAAATATGTAAAAACATTTGATAAACTTATTCAAACTAACAATATGAGAATTATGGAAATGCTTTTTGCTTCATTCCATTTTAAATGAAGACCAAAATGTCCCTAAGAGTACAAAGAAAGTTAGCTTTTGTGTTAAGATTGATATCCACTTCTCGTGCCTTGAATTTTCTTGGTAAAAATGAGGGTATGGATGGGGAGGTTGTCCAAAGCAACCTTGTAGGGTGACATTTTGGTAGCACCATGATAGGTGGTATTGTACTACCTTTCTGCAAGGGGGGTGTAAGGGGGGGGGAACTAATAAACCCAATGGCCATATCATTAAATGTAAAACCCAATGGCTAACAATATTTTTATGTTCAACACCTCACAAACTCTATTACTTGTTATTAAGTCCAATATCTTAAGTCCTGCAGTATCCATAAGTATTATGACATGCATCATCATCGTGGACATCGGCATTGTCATCATCATCATCATCATCATCAATGTCATATGGTACATCAACATCATCTTGATCATCATCCTCATTATCATCATCATCATTGGAATTAAGTACATTATCAACAAAATCATCATCATCATTGTCATTATGGTCACTCATATGCCATTAGTGTTCTTAATCACACATCGACATTAGGATTGATTGCATGTAATTGTTAAGTTAATTTATATGTTGTTACAGTCATTTCGATGATAATAGGATTGTTTAGATGTCATTATAGACATTTAGGTGACAATAGAATCAATTATGATCCAAGAGTGATACCACATGCATAATCATAATTGACATTCAAATCGTTGTCATCATCATACAATAAATCAACATCATTGTCATCATCGTAGTCATCATCAATATAATTGTAATAATAATGAGCAAGGATCCCTATTGTCTCACAAGAGTGGACGATATATTCTTATACTTATCAAATCATATCCCTACACTCCATCACAATTATCATAATGCATCATCATCATGTTGTTAGGGCCAATCAGATGCCATTAGGGTCTATCAAATGTTGTTTGGGACACTAAAATGCAATTAGAGCAATTTAGGTGACATTAAGGTAATTTACCCCTCATTAGGATTAATCAAGATCTAAAAGTTCCATGATTATGATAATTTACGTGCAACTATGATAAATCAAGATCCAAAAGTACTATCACATGAATCATGATCATTGACATTGAAATTGATATATCAGACATTATGTCGTACATTTTCCGAACACAATTCCTAGCTCTAAACCTAGTGCAATTCCTAGCGCAATTCCTTTCAAAATTTCTTGCATTATTCTAGGCGCTATACCTGGATCTATACTTGGTGCTATGATGGATTTTTTCTAGGTGCAATTCATGGCTCTATACTTGGCGCTATGTTGGATGTTTTTCCTGCCGAAATTCATGGCACAATTCCTATCGCTAACCCTAGATTAATATATGGTGCTATGCTATCCAAGACATTTTTTTGGAAGCTATTCTTACCGTTATATGGGATGTTTTTTTGGATGCTAATTGGGACATTAACTTGGATGCTAATTGGGATGATAATTATGATGCTAATTGGGACGCGAATTGGGACGCTAATTGGGACGTTAATTGGGATGCTAATTAGCGTCCAAAATAGCATCAACTTTTGAAAATTGACGATAATTGGGATGCTAATTGGAACACTAATTAGGATGCTAAATGTGATGCTATTTGGGACACTAATTGGGATGCTAATTGGGACACTAATTGGGATGCTAATTAGCATCCAAACTAGCACCAACTTTTAAAAATGGATGCAAATAATGCCATTAAAAGTGCCATCCCATGGAAAAGCATCCACTTTGCCCAAACAATGATGGAGAATACACTAAAAGTGATAATGGACGGTAAAAAGGAAGCTAAAAGATATGCTAATCACGGGGTTTTGTTGTAGTGTGGTTTTTTATTCATGAAACTAGATAAAATGTTTCAACCCAAATTTAGAAATAATTAACTTAATCTATCAATAATAAAACTTTAGATTAACTGGTATAACTTGCATTGCATGAGAGGCTACATGCCTCTTGCTTAGAAATGTTTTTTTCCATTTCTTTTAACAAAAAGGAAAATGAGTACAATATAGGGTAGGTAACCTAGTTCCAACTAATTTAGAGCTGAAAATTATACCCTAAAGCAAGAATTATTTACAAAATTGTGGTATTGAATACCACTTGAATGTTGTTAATTTAATTTTGTTGCATTCAGGTTCCTACTTGTCATAGTATCTTGATTAATATGTTTGCATTAGATATAAATTGTCAAGCATTAGATAAATTGAAATTTCCATTTACATGTATATGGAACCCTTTGTGTGAACAATCAGGAGCTAATCATAAGAGGTAGTTATCCTTTTAGTTGTCAATTAGGTCTACCCCATGTTGTTGTGGGATGGAGTTTTATCCTCCCCACCCAAGTTCTATTCTCAGAAGTGGCATGTTGATTTCATAATGAGTATATTTTTCTCATGGATTTAATATTTGTTGTTTACCCTGCCTTAATATTTGAAGAATATAGGGTTTACCTTGGGTACCATCCTTAGAATTAGGGGAAGTCCTTGTGGGGTTTCCCCCAGCATTGTAACTTGGACAAAAATGTTCCTCTTGAGTCTCTTGATTCGTCAAATTCAAATGTGGATGGGTCCCTTATCCCATCATACACAAGAGGGTCTCATACATTAATTTGTTGTCAAAGTAGATGTAGTCATGATATCCTTTTAGTACAAAGAAGTGGGTCTCTTACATTAATTTGGTAAGTAATTTGGTATCACATGAACTTTATGGTCTATTTAAGCTAGACTTGGATGGCATATAAATCCAATGGCACAATCATTGAGAAAAATCCTAAATTGAAATATGTTACTTTCCAAAATTTAAAGCAATATCACAATTCCTACCCATAAGTTACATATGATGACTACATGCATTACATCATGTACTAGAGAGCTACCTAGACTAAATGAAGAAGAAATGAGACATGAAGTTTATTTAAGGCTCCTCATACCACAATAACTTAGTATTATCATGTATTATTTTGAGTTGTGGGACTCAATTATGAGGTCAAGGGGAATTACTACTAGAAATAGTATAATATGTAATTTATTTTATTTCATTTTGTGGAAAAGTAAAAATAAAAAAAAGACAAATCACTAGGGACCTCAAAAGTCATAACCGACAAAGAGGGATTTGAAGAGTCTCTAAGGAGTTATCTTTCAAATTTTATAAAGCAAAGTTGGGAGAGGGGATCAAGGAATTTTGCATGATGGATTTTTTCTTTCCCATTGTTATAAGAACCATTTCTTGTTTAAAAGGAAGGAGAATCCATTGGGATAGAGTTTTGCATAGAAATATTGAGTTCATGTGGATGAATGTTTATAAACCATTTCATGCTTTATCTCATGTGGATATGGAGTAAGATCCTTTTAGATTTATGAATGGAATTTTCCTATAGTTTTATGTTTCTTGCTCCATATGTGAGATTTCTATTTTATATTTTCTTTCTATGAGCTATGAATTCTAAAACGCATGAATATCATCATGATTATTATTATATTTATATTTCATTCGGTTATTGTTTATCTACTTCTAAAATACAGATATCCTATTTTTGAATATGGATGTTCAATGTTATTTCACTACTTGTTCCTTTCAAATATCACTCCTAACAGGGATAGGTTAGTATATCTAGATAAATGCATTTAGAGTATCACATACGTCATTTCATCCTTTAAAAAAAAACCTAAAATGTGGATTGGGTTGCAACTGATGAAATCCTAAAACTGGGCTAGAATTTGGATGGGTTCTGTTGGGTCACGAAAAGTGTGCAAGGAAGAAGCTAACATGCAAGAAAGGAAGGAGAAGTGCACACATGACAAAATGGGAAATTAGGCCAAGAAGGAAGCAGAGGAACCAGCGCCGAAAGATAGAACATGCACATGACAGAGAGAAAGAGAACTTGCAGGAGTGCAAGCGGGTAATGGCTAAAAAGTGATAGATCAAGAAGATTTTGGTTGCTAAAGTCGGCATAAGCTAGCATACGCTGCATGTATTAAGGAATATATGTAAGTCAGGGCGATAGTTCCTTGTGTCAGTCTATGATAGCTTGTAACAGTTTTTTACAGCCGATTACAACGTGTAATAGATGAGCAGTATGTAGTCGACCCTGCGTGGTCTTGTAGAAGTTATAAATAGGAAGAACCCACTTTGTATAGGGGTTGGTCATTGTTTTTGTTTATTTACGGTTGTTGTTGGTTGGTGGTGGTTCATTTTTCATTCATGAAGTCACATAGTTTTGTTATGAAAGATACGGTTAGTAGGACAGAAGGCTCAAAAAGAGTCTAGTAGCAATAGAAGGATGTTGAGTTGCGGATATTGGAGCTGTGTGCGCAGACTGTTAGTAGGAGAAGTAATCTGCAGATGAGTGCACAGATAGTAGAGGTAGAAGAGTCGATCCAGGATGTGTGTGGGTTAGTAGGATTAGATAGAAGAATAAACCAAAGAGCATGAGGGCAAGAAGATTGAGGCAGAAAGACATATCTTAAGAATAGTCTGTAGATCGCAGACTGCAAGGTTCTATACACAATTTCTCTTGCTTGATGAAGAGCACCTTGGTGGTTTTTCCCATATGGGTTTCCACGTTATTTCCTATGTTGAATGATTGATGAATGTTGAATATTTATGTAAATGTCAAGTAGTTGCTTACGGTATATTGATGAGTTAGTGTTGAATGAATGTTGCCATATTATTAATTCGTGAATGAATGAATGTTTAGAGAATTACTTGAATGTTATGTATGATTTCATGGTTAAACTGCTAAGTTAAAGTATAATTCGTGCACTGTCTATCAAGTGTAAGGAATCAGTTGCATCGCACAAGATGCACCAGTTTTTGAGAGTAAGGAGAGGGTTGTGCTGCATGCGCACTGACATACAGTTGTGCTTGATCACACAGTGACAGACTCCATAGTCCTATCACCTTTGTTGAGCACCTTGGTTGTGCGCCAAGGGACTATAATCCCTCTCCAACTGCGGAAACATGGTTATAGCAGTTACCCATTAAGATATCTTGGATGACACTGTACTTGCCTTGCGGGCATTTTCGACTGATATTTCTCTGTCAGGCCGATGTCTTGTGGTGTCTTGTTGGTATTGTGTTGTTGTTGAACCGTGGGTCAAGACACGAAAGAGAAAGAGGCCAACAAATGGTTCTATGGTCAGGACCGTTAACCATTTGAGTCGAGGGAAATGTTGTGGCATCCGACAAAGAACAAGGTAGAGGACTGAATGGAGTCTAAAATAGTAGCATTCGCATCAGAGGAGAGTGTAGGATCATTGTTGAGCATAGAAAACTGAGTGGACGAGTATATAATTATGATATTCATGATATTTTCTTTGCATAGTTCCCCGTTATAGTGCATGAGTGGTTATCAAGATTGGTAAGAAGGCAGACAAATTTCCAGAGAAGAGAAGTAGTCAAGTGGAATGATGAGTTTGTTCACAAGGTAACTAGTGTAAGTAACAACATCTCTAGATATGTTGATTTGTGGGTTGACAGTATTTTGCAAGGATACGTTACTGAGTTTCCAGTAGAGGCCATAACCTCATATAGTGAGGCTGGAAGAATTTTTTTCCAAAAACCCTAAAGAAGATATTTTCTATCTATTAGTACATGGGTCAAGATGTTTGTCTATGATAAGGGTATCTTGTAGTTGAGTAGTTGATTCACATACCCAAGAAGAAGGCTATGTCATGAACAACCTGTCAGGAGAATGAAATGATGAGTTGATATGTTCCCAGGAAATACAGAACCTGAACTAGAAGCTAGATTCCCAAGGAGTGGAAGGAGATTTAGGTCAGGGAAAAGAAGAAAGACAGAGGAAGGTCGATGAGCTCCTAGTCAGTTTGAGGCGAGTGAACACGAACTTCGGTCACAGGTAGACTAAGGGTCTTGCGATGAAGAGGAGGACTATAACTTGATATTGGAAGCAGCAGAGGAATTTGAAGAATTTGTGGAGACACGGAGGTCAAAATGAAACTACATCACACCAAGAGTATCATCGGAGGTAATATATAGAGTCTAATCCCTGAAAATGATTACTAATACTAACAGTGATAGTACTATGACTAACATGCCAGAGGGTACACCTCCTTTGAATCCCTTACTAGAAAACCCCAATGCCAACTCAATGGCTAGGGTGGATGTTTAGTTACCCGCATTCAATGGGAATGGAGCAGAAGATCCAGAGTAACATTGGTTCCTCTATGAATAATTTTGGGTGGTTTGTTTATTCCATAACATGGACATAATAAAGGTGTAGATGATCATGACTCTAAGGGGTTGTGTGCTGGACTAGTTTATGAATTTCTGTGCCGCACTAACCTGAAAACCACAGAAAACCCTTGATGAGATCTGAGCCAAAATGATCTCTGAGTTTAGAAAACCTAAATTTGAGTCACAGTGCATTACTGAGATCAAGGAGATAAAACAAGTGTTGGTAGAGACTGTATGGGAATTTGACTAGTGGTTTAAAACTTTGATGGCCAAAGTAAGCTTCCAAATGTTGGATGTACATCATAAAGTGTGGTTTATTGTTTCCTTATTACCACACATCCAAGGTCCATTAATGCAACAAAATATAGAGTCACGGACATAAGCACTAGATTTGGAAATGAAGCTATAAGCCTCGCCAATTGGTGACGATGCTGTAGGAATAGTGCAAATTTAGTCGCAGTTGGCTAACTCGACGATACAACTGCAAGACATCAAGAAGGGTAAGGAAGCACAAGAATATTTATGGTGCACAAAATTCAAAATAAATGGACACACCAAGGGTAATTATCTGAACTTCATGAATTATGTCTCATCCAGTTTGCAAAACCCATTAAATGGCCATGGACTACCCTAGTGCTGCATATGCCAGTCTAGAGGGCATTGTGACGAAGAGTGTTTATGATTGCAAAAGGTTGTAAGTATTCCGAGAAACCTCTTTTGCAAATTCTGTAAGTTAGTAGGGCATGAAGAGAAATATTGTAGAGCATACCAACTCCTAAAGGGAAAAACCATTGATACTTACTTGATTAAGAATGAGGGGCAGGCTCAAGCTGAACCGACACAACCGTCATATTAGCCTACGCAGTTTCCACCTAGTTAGTATAAGAACTAGTATCAGCCTCAATATGCCCCACAACAACCATATGCACAATAGAATAACTACCAGCAGCACTACCAATAGAATAAGTACCCACCACAACAACCACACCCTCAGGGAAGGGGTGGTGGAAACTTCAAAGGAAGAGTTGGAGGAGGAGGCTTTGGTAGAGGGAGAGGTCATATTACATGCTATAATTGTGGAAAACTAGGTCACTATGCCATAGATTTACTCGAACCTACAAAGACATGTTCATACTGTAAGGGACATGACCATAATGTGGAGCAATGTCCCCAGTTGATCACAAAATAGAAAGCAAGGGCCATCGTAGGACCTAACCCTATGCAGAACCCAAATCCAAATCCTAACATGAAAGTCTAGATGATTGCAGCTGAAACATGAGATCTGAACTTCATTTTCGTAACATGAGGAGGTCTTGTGACCAGAGCTGGTCAGGATAAACCATAAGAACAACTGTAACCACATGTATGTCCCACAACATAGAAGAAGGTTCCATTTGACGTCGAGAAATAGAAGGAAGTATTCTTGGATGTACAACCATAATTTGTGGATCCAGAAGAATCATCGACATCAGAAGAATTCAGGGATATGCCTGAACAATTTTAGCGTATATTTCAGAAGAACATACCACAAAAGGTTAGTAATCTCAAGTCCTTTCTCTCAAGTTTCTTAACACTAATACAAGATAAAGATGTTGTCGCACAACTATAAGCAATGATAGATGAAACATCCATAGCGTCTCCACCTGAAAAGAAAGTTAACCAAGTAAGTAAGAAATTAAAAACTGGATGCGATTTAAGAATAACTGCATAGATAGGCGAATACAACATGGATTACATCATATTAGACCTGGGCTCTGATGTTAATAATTTGACGCAACAAACTTGGGAAAGTATGGGAAAGCCATGTTTGGACTAGTCTCTTGTCTAATTGTGACTTGCAAATTAGGAAAATGTCCTACCCATTGGCTGGTTGAGTCAGGTTCCTGTCAACATTGAAGGGCTGCACACATTTACGGAATTTAAAGTTATTAAAATTGTTGATGACATGAACCCATACCTCGCACTGCTGGGGATAGATTGGGCCATAGACAAGCAGACCATTATAAACTTCAAGAAAAGGTTACTCTCATTTGAGGATGACAAGATGAGGGTAGTGTAGTGAATTTATCTATTAGAGGGATAGAGATATGTTTATCTTATCTACAATGAGGGATAGGTTGACTATCTCGACCAGATCTACAATGTCACTGCCATGTAAGAATACTACATCAATCCAAAAGTGGATGGAAACCTAAGCTAGAAGAGTGTTAGTTCCTACACATTTGACTCAGGGGAAGCTTTAGAAAATTGGAAAAACAAACTACATGAGGTCTCTATGAGGATATGCCCAAGAGTTACAATGTCTGTGCGACGGGTGGAGAATGAGTTAAGAGAGCTACCCACCTATGAGGGTTTACCTAACCTTGATACCTTCTTAATTGAGTTTGAAGGACTTGTAACAGAATCCCAGTGCTTGTTTGCGCTAGACCATGTGCTAAAAGCTACACCCTCTAGATGTTGGGTTGCACACAAGCGGTCCATAATAGATTGGATGCAGTGCAGGAGATTGATGCAAGTCAAATTCGATGAAGAGGTCACTGTCGTGAATCACAAGTATTCATAACTAGAAAATACTCTTAAACATCTTAACCACTGTCGCACAATATTTGTAGAATACGTGCAATAGGAATGGGTCCATGATTTCATTCATACATTGGATATGACACCTAGAACCTGGTATGCATCTATGGAATTACGACAAGAACCCAGGATTGGGAAGGGCTCGCTAAGTAGTTCCCGCACACATTTGAATTTTCTAATGAGAAACCTACAGTTGATGTTGCGCTTCAAACGATAAAGGAGAATATATTCACTGAAATCCTTGTTGAAGAGGGCAATGCTCACCAGTGCATTGCAACCATTCAGTAATGGATGGATTGCTACAGTCTAGCTAGAGACCCAGATGATGATTCGACTAACATAAACATACCAGAATCAAAGGGAACCCGCATAGTAGAAGGAAGTGGTATTTCAAGCAACCAGTTCCTTAAGCCATTGAAAATCAAGAAAGTAAACATTGGGTCGCTAGAGAACCCAAATTTTTCCAATATAGGAGATTATTGGGATGAAGAGACAGTCATGAAGATCACAGATTTACTGCATTAGTACTAGGACATATTTCCTACCAAATTTTCGGACATGAAGGGGATAGTAGGAGATCTAAGGGAGATGAAAATACCCTTGCGACAAGATGCTAAACCCAGTAAGCATCGACCTTATAGGTTGAATCCAAGGTATAAAGACAAGGTAAAAAAAACATTGGATCACATGCTCGATGCAAGAATCATTGAACCTGTTGAGGAATCAGAATGGATCATCCCTACAGTAATCCAAGACAAGAAGACAATACGTGAATTCAGATTTGTTTCGACATGAGGAAGTTGAATGATGCATGCTTGCATGGTCCAATCCCGACATCGTTTACAGATGAAGTGCTTGAAAGCATCGAAGGGAAATAAATGTATTCATTCACTGATGGCTTCTCTGGCTATCATCAAGTTAGAATTGTGAAGGAGGATCGCCACAAAATGACCTTTGTCGCCGACTGGGGATGCTACCAGTATATGGTAATTCCCTTTGGACTCAAGAATGAACCTGCTATTTTTTCTAGAATTGTAGTCTCTGCTTTTAAATATTTTATTCATAAATTTCTTGAGTTCTACTTTGATGATTGGATTGTGTTTGGTCTAGTAAGAGACCATATCGAGAGTCTACACATGATGTTATACCATTGTCACCAATATCAAATCGTGCTTAATTCTAAGAAATGTATATTATGCACACCATTTGGTGTTCTGTTGGGTCACGTCGTGTGTTGCGATGGTATTTTGGTTGACTGAGCAAAAATTGCTATTATCCTTGACTTATCACCACCTACATCAGTCATGCAACTAAGAACAGTCCTAGGACACACAGGCTACTACAGAAAGTTCATCAGAGGATATCCAGAGATCACCGCACCAATGGAGAAATTGTTGAAAAAGGATGCAAAGTTTCAATTGACGCTATCTTGCCAGGAAAGCTTGGAAAAATTAAAGAACAAGATGGCCACTGCATCGATAGTTATGTTCCCTGACTAGAAGAAGGAGTTCCATGTTCATGTCAATGCGTCGTCTATCATGCTCGACATAGTCTTGATGCAACTAGGAGAGGGTGTGCTAGACCACCCTATTTATTTTGCAAGCAAAAAAATATCAACAACAGAAAATAACTACACAACGATGAAAAGAGAAGGCCTCGCTATGGTCTATGCACTTCAAAAGTCTAGACACTATTTGTTGGGTGGGAATTTTCCGATGTATGTTGATCATTTAGCACTAAAATACCTAGTCAACAAGCCAGTATTGGGGGGGAATATCTGTAGATGGCTTATCCTCTTTCAAGAATTTGATTTTTCGATCATTGTCAAACCTGGTCGACTAAATGTTGGGCCAGACCACCTATCAAGGATAGAGAGTGGTGAAGAGCCAACCAACCTTGAAGATAATTTTCCTAATGCACAACTATTTGTGATACACATGATGGATGATCAGAACCATGAGTTTAATGCAATCATTCAATTTTTGAGCACATGATATGCACCTGAAGGAATGTCAATTAATCAAAAGAAACATTTTGTTGTCAAAGCTGTCGATTATACACTAATTATGGGACATCTATATAATTTGGGTGCATATGAAATAATGCACCTCTGTGTTTTTGATTATGAATGACCTTGGGTAATGAGCAAAGCACATGTTATTGTCACAGGAGGAGACTACACGGGAAGAAAAATTGTGCTCAAGATATTGTAGGCAGGACTATGGTGGAAAACCATACACATGGATACTAAAAGCATCTATAGGCACTGTGATATCTGCCAGAGAACAGGAAAATCACCCCACCACGATGAGATGCTTCTTGCGCTGCAGATAACCCTTCAAGCATTTGACAAGTGGGTAGTTGATTTTGTTGGACTGATTAGTCCACCAGGAAAGAGAACCGGTGCATGCTACATTATCACTGCGATAGACTACTTAACCAGATGGGATGAAGCTGTGCCTATTAAATATTGTACCGTTGCAACTGTGGCAAAGTTTTTGTTTGAAAACGTAGTCACTAGATTTGGCTGTCCAAAAATACTACTAAGTGACCAAGGTATGCATTTTTTTAATAAAATGATTGTTGAGCTGACTATAGAGTTTCAGATCTAGTATAAGAAGATGACACCCTATCATCCTTCGGACAATGGAATGGTCGAAGCTTTCAACAAGATTCTAGAGAATGCATTGACAAAGGTATGCAATGTGTGTCGAGATGAATGGGATTAGAAAGTATCAAATTTTCTATGGGCATATCGTACAACTTGCAAGCGACTGATAGAACACATCCCATTCAGACTTGTGTATGGACAAGAAGGTTTTGTACCAATGGAGTACATTGTCTCGAACCTGCAGATTGCTATGCTGACAGAGATGACTGATGGGGATGTTGTTGAACAGAGGTTGACACAACTTGTTTAGATGGAAGAGGAATGCTTCATCCCAAGATTTCATTAGGCAGTTGAGAAGTAGCTACATAAAGCATGGCATGATCGCCATATCTAGATAAAACCATTCGAAGTCAAAGGACTCATCTTGTTGTATGAAAAAAAATATTTCAAACATCTAGGCAAGTTGAAAACACATTGGCTACAGCCATACACGATCATGCATTTCACTGATGTCGGTTCAATAAAATTACAGAAACTGGATGGTATGTATGTCACGGGTATGGTGAATGGCAGTCGCCTGAAGCCATACTATGATGGTCATAATATCCATGGTTAAAGTCACGTTGTGCATGAAATGACAAGCTCGCTGACATTAAAGTAAAAATATCCAGAGACAATTGAGGTGGTTATGACAGCTAAGTGTCATAAATTCGACGATATACGAGGAGAATGACAGCATGCTTTTTTCTCCCATCAGCCATCCTCAACATAATTACCGTAACTATTTTGACAGGTACATTGTAGTACAAAAGCTCTCAAATTAATGGAGGAATGCATCAACCGAAAATCCCATGTGACCGATTAGGCGTTGACCTCCCATCGCATGAAAACTATAAGACACATCGGAGGGCATAAGAATAAGGCTTCACCATCAAGCAATGTTTTACGCACATAGAGAGAACCAAGAGAACCAGAGCTAAAAGTTTCCAAAGTCAAATCCTGTCACTTAGTAATCTGACACCCATGGTAATAGAGATCTCCAGTGCAAGTGAGCTATCTGACGTGACTGTCAATCTAGGATGTCCAATTGAGGAATATATTCAATCACCTAAAGTACATGAATGAGAACTCAACCTGATGTACCAAATGAGAAAGCAATATGTTCCTGGTTCGGGGGCAGTGCTGAACCCTGTTCAAAACCCACCAGCTACACCTGCACGACCTATCACAGATCTAATACAAGCTAGGGAGAGATCACCTGGAGAGCCATCTAGGCCACCACTATCTAGGAAATGCAAGGCCAAGGACGTTGTGTACAATGCTGGGAAAGTGCCGATGGAGGAAGACATGCCTGAGGAAGAGATGATGGAGGACTCTCCACCCCGAAGAGACCTACAAGCTGAGGAGTGAGATGAAAAATTCCCCCATTATGTTCGATAGAGGATAGCCGAGGCAGAGCCAGTGGAGCTTCCCATGAAAGCCAATACAATTTTAGTAGCACCTTAGATCCCTGAGTGCGTACCCTTGTGCATGGAAATAATGCCCAAGCTCTCAAAGTTGAATTTCAAGGATTTTGACAGTTGACTATAGGAGGGTTTGGAAAGAAAAAATTGCATGTTCACAACTCAAACTAGACCGACTAGACCCCAGGTTCTTAAGCCAATGAATTGGGTTGTTGGTGTCGACCAAGCAGGATTAATGAACTTGTTGTTCATGCCGCATTTTGGCCAAAACCTTCATGCCAACATGTATGTGAAGCAGATTTTGGTATGTTTCCATAGAGGGTGCCTATGGCTCGATTGACCATACTCAGTTGAAATTGAGCTAATATCGTTGATGATAGGGCTCCCAAAGAAAAGACGCGACCTTGCATCGTATTTGAAACATGGCAAAGATACCACTAAAATGAAGCAGAAGTATGGTCTATAGTGCACGGGAAGGGGATTCCCCATTCCCCATAAAGAAGAAATCGATGTGCAGTTTACCACAAGGATCCTATCGTGCAAATTGTTGCACAAAATGAGGCCGAATAAATGCACCACTGGAGTGGTAGAGCTGGCCGAGCTATGCTCACAAGGTGTGACTTTTAACTGGTCACAGTTCTTGCTAAATGAACTAATAAACGATGCTGAGTAGGTGCAGGAGGAATCCAAGTACAAATTTCACTACTCCTGCATTATCATCCTTATATCATTCACTTTGTGGGCCAACCCACCAGATTATATACAAATGGATATCCTACTACCTTGCCATGGCGTGAAGTACCAGAACCTGTGGGAGGATAAGAAGAATAAGATCCGCTAGAAGGATAGTAACATCGAGTTTTTTCTGCATGTCGAGGCACTGCACAATTTTATCAGGAGATCCCACCGAGTCCATGCTGTGACGGTGCACAGGTATGCTACCTTCATAAATTTCCAGGAGGGTGGACATAATATGATCCTGGAACCAAGGAATGACCCAGCTAAGAAAGCACACTAGGTAGGATTCATGATCACTGATGATGATGTGGACACCATTGTTAAAGAGTGGCTAGAGGAATGGTGCAACCCACTGGAAAAGATGCTTCCTGAAGAGAAAAACCAAGAAGACCCACCATCTAACCAAGGTGGAAACGTTGGTGTGGGCGCTGATTCTAGAATTGGACAAGGAAATGGTCAAAGAAACAATGAAGGATATGATCAAAGTAACGATGGTAATAGTGGTGATGTTGGCTCCCATCGAAGTGACTACGAGCAGACGCCTACTGATGAGGAGACCTGCGACCACCGAAAGCAACAAAAACAATATCTTGGGCCACATCACAAGAAGATAAAAGATGACAGAGTGGCTAACATGAACATGTTGATTGAAGACGATGTTCAAGAGCTAGCAGGCATTGTAGTGGAGGTTTCCAAGAAAATCCTCAAAGCATTGAACACACAGTAGGAAAATGTCACTAGCCAAGTTGCAGGGCAGCTCACTAAGCTTATTGAGGCCATTAACGATGTCAAATCCATTGTCAAGGCTGAGACATATGGCATGGATCCCAACATCCCTCTTGTAATGCCATAACTAGTGACGCCAATTAAAGTACACATCCACGGGCGCGCAATGGAGACAGGGACAGAAATAAGTGCATTTGATGATGTGGTCAAGGAGTGTACCACATTGCAGATTAAATTCTCCAAGATTTCATAGGGAGAATTATATGAGATAAAACAAGCAGCTGCGATGAAAATATGGCTGCGAGAGAATTTTGTTTCCTATCACGAAACAAAACAGTAGAGGAAGGCCAAGTAGCGCAAGGCCCTCCTGAAGGAGAAGGACCAAGAAATCAAGGCACGCGAGGAAAACTGTGTTGCATTGGCTGAAACCATTAAAAGCGCGATCACATATTTCCCACTTGAAGAGGTTTAGGAAGATGAAGAATTGGTAGCTAAGGTTTCCCAGTTGGTGCGGATCGCAACAAAACTGAAGAAGTAGGTCGAGGAGATGAAATCTAGGCATGTCCAAGCACACCTCCTGAGGTGCTCAAAGAGAGAAGAAGAGTAGCTTCTGAGGCTTCTGGAAGGATAAGTGAAGGAGAAACATTTTATGCTAAGACAGTTGAATCCTTTTCCACGATATGGGAAGCACTTTTGGAATATGCGACTACAGAGAAGATAAGGGAAAACATGCGCAAAGCTAAGGAGAAAATTGCTGAGAAAAGATAGAAATGAAGGCATTGTCATTTCAAGAGAAGGTTATAAAGATGGAAGAGATCAAGGAGCTACAACAGGAATTCCAAGCTCTCCGCGATCAAGAGCAGACAAGGGAGGTGGAAGTGGAATCTCACCAGTCGAAGGCAGAGTGACTCATAGGACTTATTCAGCCACTGTAACAGAAAATTTAAACCATTACGCAGTCAATAGAGGAAGGTCCATCGAAACATATCAGTTTTGACCTAGTGGAGTAGTTGGATGCACAGGTAGAAGAGGTAACAATGGAAGTTTCTAGAGTGAAACAGATGATGAAGGAATTTCAGGACAAGCTTAGTCCTCCTGCATAGCCTAAGCCTATGCTAGAAACATAAGTGGTAGGGAGAGATTATAGTTTTGTGGCAGGAAATTTTGTGAGGACTTCCCTTTTTGCTTAGTTGATTGGGATGAGCCACATGTGAGTTTTGGGGGCCTGTTGGGTCAAGAAAAGTGAGCAAGGAAGAAGCTGAAGTGCAAGTAATGAAGTAGAATTACACGCATGACAAAATGGAAAAGTAGGTCAAGAAGGAAGCAAAGGAACCGATGAAGAAAGATAGAACATGCGTGTGATGGAGGGAAAGAGAGCTTGTAGGAGTGCAAACGGGTAACGTCTAGAAAGCAACATATCAATAATATCATGGCTACTAAAGTCAGCGTAATCCAGCGGATGCTGCACGTATGAAGGAATATATGTAAGTCAAGCCGATAGTGCCTTGTGTCAGTTTGTGATAGCTTGTAACCATTTTTTACGAATGATACGATGTGTAACAAATGATCAGTATGTAGTCGACCCTATGTGGTCCTGTAGAAGTTATACATAAGAAGAACCCACTCTGTATAGGGGTTGGTCATTGTTGTTGTTGATTTATAGTTGTTGTTGGTTGGTGGTGGTTCGTTGTTCATTCATGAAGTCACTCAAATTTGTTAAGAAAGATAGGGTTAGTAGGAAAGAAGTCTCAAAGAAAAGTATGTTAGGAGTAGAAGGATTTTGAGCCTTGGATATTGTATCTATGTGTGCAGACTGCTAGTAGGAGAAGTAATCAACAGCTGAATGCACATATAGTAGAGGTATAAGAGTCTATATAGGCTGTGTGCAGATTATTAGTAGTAGATAGAAGAATAAACCATAGAGCATGAGAGCAAGACGATTGATTCAGAAAGACATATCTTAAGAATAGTCTACAGATCACATACTTCAAGGTTCTATACATAATTTCTCATGCCAGATGAAGAGCACCTTCATGGTTTTTCCCAAATGGGTTTCCACGTTATTTCCTGTGTTGAATGATTGATGAATGTTGAATGTTTATGTAAATTTCAAGTAGTTTATTACTGTATATTGATGAGTTACTATTGAATTAATGTCTCCATCTTATTAATCAGTGAATGAATGAATGTTTAGAGCATTACTGGAATTTTATGTATGAGTTCATGGTTAAAATTCTAAGTTAAATTCTAAGTCATGCATTGTCTGTCAAGTTCAAGGAATCAGCTGCATTGCACAAGTTGCACCAGTTGTTAAGAGTAAGGACAAGGTTGTGTCAGATGTGCGCTGACATACAGTTGTGCCCGGTCATGCAATGAAATACTACATAGTTCTATCGCCTTTGTCGAGTGCCTTGGCTGCGTGCCAAGGTACTATAATTCCTCTCCAACTACGAAAACATGGTTCTGGAAGCTACCCATTAAGATATCTCGGGTGAGACTACACCTGCCTTGTGGGTGTTGCTGACTGCACTTGCTTTTTCAGGACGATGTCTTGTTGTGTCTTGTTGGTATTGTGTTGTTTCTGAACCACGGGTCAAGGAAAGAAAGAGAAAAAGGCCAACAGGTTCCCTATTCAAAATGATTTAAGGTCTAATTGAGACTTTTAATTGAGGAGAAATCCTTTTTGTCAATGCTAGGACATTTCCAGGTGTTAACGGTTTTCTTTTAAATAAGATGATTTTCACAAGAAAATATGATGGTATTGATATTGAAGAATACATAGAATATCATAAGAAAATTGTTTTCGGTTGGAAACGTTACCTTATACAATAATCTAACAGATGAAGAAACCATATGAGGTAATTCATTCTTCTTTAAGGAGAAATTAAAAATTGAAGATAAAGGATATGAACAAATATTTATAGGGAAATGGTATCATGTTATGAATATGGATAAATAAAGCACTAATGGTTTCTTTCAGGTGACAAATTTTTCTTACAATTTCATGAATGTCTTCAGTAAGAGAAGGACTCTATTTCTATTAATTAGATGCAAGAATAATTTCATCAATGTTGGATTGGATAAAATATTAACATAATATTCAAAGCATGCAAGTTGAGGTTTCAATATCTTAAAGAATTGATGATTACCATGGATAAATATGCTTTTATTCATTATATTCATTCTATAGATATGGATGATTCGGATATTATGATGGTATATCCTTAGAAGGAATTGGTATAGGTAACATTAATATGCAAAACAAATGTTTATCAATATTTGGTAAAATAAATAAATAAAATCATATTGCAAGATATTGATTTTACTAAACAAGAAGGGCCCAAGGTGGCACAAGAAACAATGATTATTGGGAAACTCATTACAATACCTATAGACACATTACTTGAAGTATTTAAAGTTGAATCATAATAAGAATTTATAGAAGCATGCAAAGGGAATCCCAATGAAGGGCATACAATGAATAAGAATATGCAAAGTTTCCTTCCTCAAAGGGACCACAGGTAGACGTGTCAAACAAAAAAGAACCAATAGATAATATTGCTATGTATTTCCACCCACACCACCCTGAGAAACAAAATTCATCAAGGCAAGGTCATGACAATAAAAAAACTTACTATACAGTAGAAAATTTCTAAAAAGGAATTCAATATAGATTTACATAAAAGAATAAATCCAATGCATGAAAATATCGTAGTAGAATAACATCAACATGGAACCAATGAAAAAATCATAATCAAAATCAAGGTGGAAAGGTTGTAGTTGGACCTTATATCCACATTTCACTAGGATAGATGTGTGAATGTGCTTATTATAAATTGACTACATTTCTTATTAGATCATATTATATAGTGTGTACTATTGTTTTAAGGACAAAATATGCAAAAGGGTATGGATTGTAATGTACATAGGGATGATAAAATGGGGTAACTAAAAAGGTACCTAAGTGGGATAATGAATGTTATGTGGCCATGATAATTAAATAAACCCACTTAGTAGTTAGAGGGATTCCACATGAGTAACATTTTATTTGATATGTTGGATGTTGAGCATTGTATTGTAACAAGTGTGATTTGTGAAGTGATTCCTTCCACGAGGATCATTTGATGGTGTTACCCTACCTTAGGGGTGATATCTATATTGATATTCTTTATATTTTTTGGATGCCTTTTAATAATATTAAACTTAACAGTTTTATATTCTATCAATGTTCACTATACTTCCAAACTAACTCAACAATGATTGCATATCCTTTTTAGACCAACTAGGTGTAAAAATCTCTAACAAAATTCCTCATCGTATGAGCATCTCCTATTACGTCTTTGATCAAATATAAGAGGAGATTCAAATTTTTCAACTGAATCTTCTTCCTCTTACTCACATTTTAGTTCTTGTACAAACAATCACTAGAATTGTTGATGTTTTAGTTGTCAAACAATGTGGGAAGGATTTCTCTCAAAAAATTGTAGAATATAAATCTATTTTTTTTCACTCATGTATTCTTAAAGAAACTACTTATATGACTATCCATATTAGTTGGGATCTTATCTTCTTCTCTTGTAAAAGTTTTTTTTTGTTGTAATAATTTCAAAATTTTAACCCATTTTTCCCAAATTGTAATGATCATAACTTTTTCATTACAAGTCCAAATTAAACATATAATAATGTCAAAGACAAGATGCATTTTTCAATGAGTGAGTCAAATCTAATCATCTATTAAATGATAATATGATAAAAATACCACAATATAGTCCAAATTAGATTAAAAATATACAAAAAAAAACATATTTTGAAACCTTAATGCCCATTAAAAAATATAATAATTCAAATGGGGATATGAAATTTGAGCTCTACGAGAGGATGAGTTTTGGTACGATTTAATGGAATAGGGTTTTAGTGAAATATATGGAAGCAAGGGGGGGATATCCCCCCTTTTGTCTCATAGTTAGGTGATTGCTTTTCTTAGGCTCGTGGAGGGCCAAATGAAGCAACATCCTCCAATAGTACAATCGAAATTTGTGAAGAAGATGGACATGATCCAAGAAGTGTCCATGCCAATGGAAGGGCCTTACAAGATCACCCCACCATTATATAAAAGAGGCATGGTTGGCCACTTTATAGCTCTCTATACAAACCCTAATACAATGGACTCATGGGTATAGAAGAACTGGAAACCTCTCATTAGAAAGAAGGTGGGTTTGTGGGAAATAAATTAGTTATGTTTCATTTTGCAGAAAAAGGAGATAGGGATATGATATTTAGAAACAAATCATATTTCATAGGCCTGGGAGGCCTTTACTTGAAAAAATGGACTCTGTATTTCTATCTGACATAAGATATTCCTTCTGTAGTGTCAATTTGGGTGCATATTCCCCACATCCCAATCCATTTCTAGAATAATGAGTCAATGAGAACTTTTGGGAATACTCTAGGAAAATATACTGACATTGCAGAACGTAAAGATTGGTAGTCTTGCATATAGATCTACATAGATTTAGATATGGAAGTGGGTCTCCCATAATAAATCATAATTAAAGTAGAGAACTGAAAATATATCTAAAATCTAGACTAGGAGAAACTCCCATTCAAAAGGAAAATCTTCCATGAAAATGGCAACTTTATGAAGAATTGCAAGAAAAAAACTTGAGCAAGAAGAACCGAATCCCGAAGCTAAATGGACCTTGGATTAGAAGGAAAATGGCCCCAAGAAAGGGTAAAGAAACATTAGGAAACTTGGAAACAAATACGGTCTAGGAAATACATGAACCTAGAGGAATTGATACAATATAGATGAGGGTACCTCTCAGGATTTATTTGCATCTCTTTCGTCTTCAGAGGAAGAGACTCGGTAGCAAGATCCCTTGGTAAGGGATAAGGTCAAGCGTGAAATCCCTCAAGAATTTCCCCTGACATCTCATACAAGTCATTCGATATGGGTGGCAGTGGAAGATCCCTAATAAGAAGGTAAAGAATGAGAGGACGAAGCATCAAATCCATAACCAAGTAGTAAAAAGGGAATAAAAATAGAGAAAGAAAAACAAAAGGAGGAAGAAAAAAGGGAAAAATACCTAGGATCATAGAAAAATCTAGAAAAAACCATGAAGGAAATAGGTAAACGAAATAAGAACGTTGAAAATATGAAACTCCCAGAACCAAAATGTGCCCCCAATTACAAGAAGTAAATAATGAAGATCACATTGTGGAATAGTTATGGGATTGGAAAAAGAAAAAGGAAGAAGCAGTAAGAGACCTCAATAAGGTTGAGTAGCTATTCATCATTCTGATGTAGGAGACCAAAATGGAGGAAATAGATTTCCTCAAGAAGGAAATTTATTTTGGAAAACAATTGAAAGAATAGTAGTCAATCCTTGTGGAGCTTCATGTGGATTAGTAAAATTATAGGAATCCTAAAACTTCAAGCTAATCCATTCTTAGAAATATCTACACAATATTGTATCCCTTTTTTAGAATGTTCAGAGTAACCTCTAGGCATCAATCCTCAACATTTATATTCCTATCAATTAGTATGAAAATAAATGTTGGAAATATTTATTTGATTAACCAGATGAAGACCCCCCGGTTAATATGATTTTGGAAGGGGGCCTTAATATTAGTTTTTAAAGGTGTGAAAAAATAGGTCAATCTGTTTCTAGGGATCCATTCACATAAATGAAAAATTTCCTTATTTATAAAATGGGATATGATATACCCAAAACCAAAGAACAAATCTTATACTTGGTCAAATAAGAGATTTGGTCTAGGGCATGTAGATACCAGGATTGATAGATTCTTGATCCATAGATTCCTCTTACTCTCTGGCCTAATTTTCTCCGCTAGAATCCTTTCCTCCAATGTCTTGGACTAGAGCCATATTTCTCTCTTAGTTGATGTTGAACCTAATTTATTCCCTATCTCCTCTAGGTTCAATCCTTCCTTGGGTGAGCATGTATATTTTTTCTCAATTTTTAAGAATTCCTTATTAAGAATGACTTGTTAAGATTACTTCATATTTTTGTAATCATGGTTTTCTTATGTATGAAAATAGATATAATATTTGAAGGAATTTTCATAATTATGTTTTGTATTCATGAAAGTAAATAGAACTTTTCAAATCAACTTTTGAAATAATGAACTTCAATTATGAACAATGGAGCATCAAATCAATTAGTGTACTTACATTGAGAGGTTATTTACCTCTTGATTAGAAACATTTTTTTCCATTTCTTCTTCACCTACTTCGACTACTAGAGAGATGAAAGTTTTACAATAAACTAAGAGTTGTTTTACAAAATTGTGATGTTGAACACAACTTGAACATAATTTCGTAATTATGATTGTTTTATTTATGAAAATAGATAAAAATTTTAAAGGCAATTCAATAATGTAATAAGTATGTTGTTTTATTCATGATACTAGATAAAAAATTTCAACTGAAAAACTAAATAAAACTAGATAAAACTTTTTCAACCCAAGGCTATAAAAAATTTTCTCGGTGCCTCACACCAATAACTAAGAGATGGAAACAATTTTCTTTCTCCCGGTATTTATTAACCAATATGAAACTCCATATAGTTGATGTATATAATAAAAGTATCAATAAGTGAATAATATTTTCACATGCAACTTTGCATAAAGGTCACCTACTTCAGCCATTCAAACTCCTTTTTTTCCATAAAGTCCCATGTGTGTAGGAACTTTTTGATTATGAGACAACCTCATCAAACACCATCTTACCATCATAACTCTTGAAACTCTTCTTCCTTCCTTAATGTTTTATATCCTGATTTTTTACTATGTGACCCCGATAGGGCTCCTCGACCACACTAAGTAATCCTACTCATATTTTATGCTAGCATGACTTTATAATTTTTGATATCCCAAATATGTGGACTAATTTTTCATAGATTAATCTTAATTCCATATCTATTACAATGTAGAATTATTTAAAAACTATTAGAAGTTTATACTCCAAATGTTAATCCCATTATATGCATATATTAAATTAAGGTGTTTTCAGTTTATTTCGTTAGTATTTATTTAATTTTCTTTTCAACATTAACTTACTCAATTTGGTGAAAATGGTTAAAGTGGGATGCCATATTTTATTTTTAATCATGGAAATTGGTAGCTTGTTAGGATTACCTAGTTCAGGTTCAAACCCAATGGTTTCCAATATAACCCAAGAGTATATTCAATGGAATACAAGCCACATATACCAATACGTTGTGGCTTAGCAAGGGTTAAGTTTTTCAGAGACACACCCTGTTATCGGATAAATATACTCAAGCGGACTCAAGCCATATCTCCATAGTTCAAGTGGACCTAGAACAACTCAAATACATAATACAATCTACTTTCCTATATCAAATAGAAATGCAAGATAACAGATAGATCACCTACCTATAATATGCACATCCTCTTCTCTCTTTGTTGATCCAAGCTCCAGAATATTCAGATCCTTAGCTGCAAAACCCTGTCAAGCAAGTGGAAACAAGCAAACAACATATGCATATCCAAACATATAATTGATCTAATCTAACAGTTAAGGAAGAAAGCTCTAAATATTATTAACATAATAACATTTATGGAAAGAGATTTGTATTAATCTAATCAAGGAGATACACAGGACTACAATGAGAAGGAACATCACAACCTAGCCTTAATGCTGCAATATTCCATCCAACAATCCAAGCCAAAGCCTCCAAAGTAAGATAGTAAGCCACCTAGAAATTCCACCAGCATAAGAGTACCATAGTACTTCCTCCCTTCCAAATGGAGAGAGGGTTCAATTTATAAGGCTAAAGGGATAGAATAGGTTAAGGATTAGGAGGAAGAGTATAAGGGATCTTCCCAATAGGTTAGGAACTGAATTCCACCTCACCTAGATAATAAGGATAGAAATCCACCTCATCCACCTTCAAGAAGGGTCTCGAAGCTCCATTTTTTTCCCTCAAAACAACATTGCCGCACCTTCCATGAAGGGGAAAAGAATCGTTGGTGCACCTAGTAGTGGGAGACAGAGCAGCAGCACTGACGCACCTAGCATGAACAGAAAAATAACCATCGGTGCACCTAGCATGAAGGAAAATATCACCAGCCTTCCAAGAGAGGGAAAAATGGTAGAAAAAACCTCAGCATCAATCCAATTTAGCATAGAGAAATTTGGGGATTAGGAAAAGGGTTAACACATGGATCAAGAGTGCAATATTTCGGTGTAACATAATGCCCCCCAAATCATAAAGTTAGAGGAATCTGATAGGTGAATGCTTTCCAAAGTGAAGAAATCTAAGGCAAGGATGTTGGTTGGAAGCTGTTGTAGTAAAATTGAATCAAATCTCATATGACTCATAACATGGCTACTGACTAATACAATGCATATCCATGGTAGTAGAGATTGACTGAATACAATTATGGCTACTAGACACAAGCGTAGATCCATGATGAGATGATAACACAACCACGACCAATACAAAAGTGGATCTATGTAAAATGACTCAAAACAAACTCCATCTCAACCTGGGAGAAGATATATGAAAACCCAGGATCTTCAAGCCGAACCCGCAACGATATGAATCTAACCATGTGATTACAATGTCTTGATGTCGAACATGGTAGAAACCACTTGATTACCAGTCAATGATGTAAATTGTTAACAAGTGCGAGGGAAATCACCATTGTCTTTGATGATTCCCAAGGTATCTCAGTACATACCATCGAATGTGAATAAAGGACTTGGATTCGAACACTCAATGAGATCTTTCAATCAAGAGTCAATGATGTAAACTCATGTTGAAAGCAAGGTAACCTGTCCTTAAGGCATGCAGGCCCAAGGTGATTGACTTTGTTTCTAAGTCTAATTCCTAGATAAGGAGCTAAAGTCGACAGGAATAGAGTCGTCGAAGGAGGGCCATGATGAATCCCCCATCATCGACATGAAACACGATCATAGATGTTTTGGAGTAAACCGGACAATAGAGTAATGTATGAAAATAACTCAAAGATGACCGACATGATGGAAGGTAAACTGATTGCAGACAGTGAACATATGACCAAACTTCTCTTGAACATGGGCATGGCATGACTTGGTAGTATTGACATGAGAATAATACCAATCCCACAATGAAATTGACGGTGAGATTATTCTTGGACAACTCAAAGGAGTAAGAAGACTCTAGGAATTAGCAGGACTCAAATTCAAATGGATTACCCAAGTATTGAAATGCATATGCAAACAAGTGCCATTTTCAAGAGTGACTATGTACTACCATAACAAAATACAAACTCTTTCCTTAATTTCCCCACCATGATTGATGAGTACCTCTTTTCTTTTTAATGAGCTGGAAAAGGGTAAAAAATGCTTGATATAGCTCATCAAGTGATGAGTCCATCCTCATATGTTTTAGGAACCTAAGAAAGGAGGGGTTCGTTCCCAGAAAGGGTCCTTGATTGTTTAATTTTACAAGTCTGATGAAAGTAAAATCATTTGTCGTTTCATGTTTAGAGAGTCTGAAATGACTAAGAAGACTCCAAAAAGTCCCTTTTCATAAATAAGGATAGTTAGTCCAAAAAAGAGATAACCTACCACCAAATAGTTGACCGTTCTGATACTTTTACAAGTGTGAATTTAACAAGCTCACTTGACAATCCTTTTGTGCTTTTAAGGAGACTGAAAAGATCTTAAATATAATTCCATAACAAGTTCTTTTTTCAAAATCCAATTTTAACGAGTCTGAAAAATAGTAAAAGTACACTCGATACTTCTTCACTAAATTTTAACGAGAACGACAAAGGTATAAAAGGAACTCAAAACGTTTTTCATGTTTGAATCTAGAGCACGAAAAAGCGATAAAGTAAGATCAAACCAGTTTTCATGTTTAACGAGAGCACGGAAAATGGAAAGTAAGCTCAACACCTTCTTACTGTTTTTAACGAGCTCGAAGATCAGTTGAAACAATGCTCAAGGTATCTGCTTCATTTTTTAATGAGCTTTCCATAGAATAATAACTATGCTCAAAACATGGTTTCATTTTTATACAAGCTTGAAACCAAAAGGTAAACTATGCTTAAGGAAACCTACGTTATTTTTTAACGAGCTTGAAATAGAAAATGAACTATGCTCAAAAGGTTGTTTCATGGTTTAACAAGCTTGAAACTGGGAAAGTATGCTCAAAATGAATCCCATTGATGGGTGATTTCCAAACATGGTGTCCATTCATTGGTACTTTCCCCCAGTATAACTATCAAGTAACTAAGCTTCGTTTTGTTTGCTTTACAAGTAGATGAAAAGAAGGTTCAAGTATTGAGCCTTGACACAATGGAAGAATCTGTTTCCTTTTTCAATGAGATTGAAATGAAAAAGGAATTGTGCTCAAGGTTGTTTTTATTTTTTAACGAGATTGAAACCAAGAATAAACACTACTCAAGGTAACCTATTACATTTTTACACAAGATTGAAACAGAAAATAACTATGCTTGTGGGGGCCTGTTTCATTTTTACACAAGCTTGAAACAGAAAGTAACTGTGCTTGAGGAAATCCGTTTCATTTTTTAATGAGCTTGACACAGAATGGGAACTATGCTCACAAGCATCTATTTCATTTTTTAACGAGCTTGAAATAGAATGGGAACTATGCTCACAACGCCTGTTTCATTTTTTAACGAGATTGACACAGAAAAGGAACTATTCTCACAAGCATCTGTTTCATTTTTTAATGATCTTGACACAGAATGGGAACTATGCTCATAGGTATCTATTTCATTTTTTAATGAGATTGACATAGAAAGGGAACTATGCTCACAACCTGTTTCATTTTTTAATGAGCTCGACACCGAAAAAGAACTATGCTCACAGGCATCTGTTTCCTTTTTTAACGAGCTTGACACAGAATGGGAACTATGCTTAGAAGGTATGTTTCATTTTTAACGAGCTTGACACAAAAAAGGAACTATGCTCACAGGCATATGATTCATTTTTTAACAAGCTTAACACAGAAAGGGAACTATGCTCACAATGTCTATTTCATTTTTTAACAAGCTTGACATAGGATAAGAACTATGCTCTTAATATTGGAATTTCTAATCCAACATGATGTCCAGAGTTTGGTGGGTTTCCCCCTTACATAAGATAGCAAATAAACTCCAGTATGATGTCTAGAGGCTGAAGCCATGCCCCCCATTTCACCTATGATGGGAAGCTAACTAGAAGGGGAAGGAACCACAAGAACATGCGGGACATTCATGGAAGTATGATGACTAGGAGTCATACGATGATCGATTTTAACAAAGGAAAGTTGATCAACAGTCACAATATTCCATCATGGGGAAAATAAATCACTCAAAAGATTGTGGACACTACAACTTTCATGGTGTAAACATAATCACGCCCAAGGAGCAGATTAAAATATAAGGGACCTTGGACTACCATAACAATGATAGAGACAGTTTTTCCTTCCAAAGTGATAGGAAACTGAGAAAGGATCCCTAAAGGGGAAGTAGATATTTGATTAAAAACCAGTATCTGATTGATGGCTGGCACAAGCGAAGGAGAACCTATGGATTTTCAAGTAGTTGACGATAGAATGCTAACAGAAGCCCCTTCGTCCACAATAGTGCGGAGAATACTCTTAGAGATAATTCGGATAACTATCTGGAAAGGAACACTAGAATGAAGATGAGATTCTATTAGGTTACTCCAGTAAAAGGAAATAACCTCACTACTTGGAGAGGTTCCCATCGAAAGAGACAAAACTTCCTCTTGCATAGAACAGTGAGAACTAACTACGAAAACTACAGCTGGATGGTTTTCACTCTCGATTGGAAGAGAGGGAGAAGACGAAGACTGTGTCAAAGAGATTACTTCAATCTTAACACTCTCTGACAAAAGAGTGGGATCGAGTGGAGATGACATCGACTTGACCAATTTAACTTCACTCTCCAAAGGAAGAGTGGGATCAACAAAGGATGGACTTGGATTTACCACTTCAACTTCACTCTTCAACGGAAGAGTAGGATCGACCAAGGATGGAATTGGATCGACCACTTGATCAACCAATGGAGTGTCAAGGGACAACATATGATAACCAGTTGGAAAATGTTGCTAAGAAATAGTAATATCTTCCAACAACTTTGAAGCTTCATCCATACGAGGACAAAGGTAAGTGTGGTGCATATCCTTACATAGAAAGCAAGGATATCTAACCTTTCCTTTTCGACTCTTAACCAAAGAGTCACTGGTTGATGGGGAATAATTGGCATGATGATAAGAGACTAATGACACAAGATGTTTAGACCACACTTCTAACACAAGGGAAATACCAAGACAGTCCTTGAGAAGGTGATCACCCTTGCAAATTCTACAAGGTAACTTAGCTTTATGGGTGCCGAAAACAAGTACATCAATACTCCCAACATGATGACCAATGGATTTTAGGCTTCCAACATGAATATCAAAGGTTGGAGCTATGACCTTCTGCTTAGTTTTCTTCTTCTTAGCCTTCCTTTTTGTCTTCTTCTTACCCGCCTGTTTACTAACTTCAAAGATTTCAACAGGTGAAGAGGAAGAAAGGGAAGTTGATTCAACATTCAATGAAGAAGGAGAAGGGTTAACATGAGGTTGATGCTCATGCGATAAAGGACTAGGATCCGACACAAAGGGTGCATTTAGTATGACAGGATTGGAGAATAACCATACAAGTAATCCTATAGTCAATCCAAAAAGGTTCAAAGTTGTCATGAAGGGAGGACCAACATCTCCACAAGGGGGAGAAACAAAAGACATACCTTGAAAAGGGTTCTCTTGACTAGTGGTCTTGGGAGAGTCTCCTATAATTGAACTCTCTAAGAATCTCTGATATACCACAAAACATCAAACACTAGTCAAGTCCAAAAGCCACAAGCAAACTATGTGAATAGGAGTGGATCAAAAGTCAGGACTCTAACAGGGTTATCAAGGCTTCACATTTTTGCGATGCCAATACCGCCAAAAGGTTAACTCAATTGGTCACAGGAATGCTAAGAGGGTATCCCAATATACTCTAGGTATGGGGAAGCTCAAATCGGTAGTAGTGTTGTCCAATGCACAACGGTACACAAGGGGCCTTTCGATATACAATCAAGTACGTGAAGTACCTTTCTATATACCTCAAGGGTACATGAAAGGTCGTTCGATATACCAATGGTACGTGGAAGAACCGCACGAGTCCTGGGTTTTAGTACAAACAAATTAATGACAGCTTCTATGTTTTAAGATGCTTGAACACGTCACTAACTTACACATAGTTACTAAATGATTTTAAACCTAAGATAGCGTTAATTTTATCTTGAGCAGTTAAATGGATGCATGATGTGTAGACAGGAAATGTAAAAAGAATGCAAATCCTAGCTACATGACAATGCACATTTCTCTTTCGATGAAAACAACCTAAGGTAGGGAAATATTTTTATGTTAAAGAAGACAGAAATCAGAGATCTAAAAAAACCAAGCTCTAGTAAAAGCCAACTATGAATCCTAATAGATCAACATCAATCACAATTCTTCAAAATACTTATGGATTCATACACGCACAAGGGGGATTCATACATGCAAAATTATTGCCTTTTGATTGAGTTTTCTCTTCAAACAAACATGAATCTGAACAATAAATAAAAGAGCAATTATTTCCTAGAGTGCACTAGTTCTATATTTATAAANAAATCAAAGATACTACACATCTTAACAATGCACAAAACAAAGTAAAGAAGCACTTTTATTTTTCAAATGCATGTATCAAAATGAAACTTGATATCTATACTCTTTTCAGATCTACAAACATGAAAATAGAGAATATCTACAACACTCCATTCATTCAAAAATCAAAAGGAATATGACAAGCACCCAAACAACTCCAAAACAATCAAGAATTGCTCCAAAACAACCAAAATGCAACCAAGACTCAATTACTGAGGGGAGGAAGGGATAATGCTGGGTCTAGATGGTGAATGACTATCACGTGTAGCCTAAAAACCAAAATCCATCAAACAAAAACCCAAAAATGAAGGAAATTTGAGCCAAAAGCTGAGTTTCAAAGGGATGCCCAACTTTCCTGTACTACACTAGAGTGCCTATGAGGGGTCGGCTCACATTCTCCATTGCAAAATAGTTCCTATGAGGGATAGGCACACCTACAAGGCTCCACCAGAGCAGCTATGAGGGTATCGATGCACTTACAAAATAGTGTAAAATCGTCGACGACACACTTTCTCGTAAGGAAAAAAACGCCTATAGTGCCAACACTTACAGCACTAAAAAATGATTCCAACGATGCTCTGTCCACACAACCTAGGTGCACCGGTGGAGAAATAGATAGAGAAAAAGCCATATTTCCTATGGGAGAAGGGCAGAAGGTCTGATAGTGACCCAAAGAGTATCAAGAGGATGCAATACACTCTTCAAAGACACAATCTAAAGGAGGGAAGATATCTAGAGGCTAGAAAAAGGATTGATAAACATATATGAAATAAAAAACAAAATCAAATCAAATCTATGTATGTCCCCAGTATGGTCGCCAAATTTGTTATCCGATAAATCTTTTGAAGTGAACTCAAGTTAGATCTCTCTAGTCCAAGTGGACCTAGAACAAATCAAATACATAATACAATCTACTTTCCTAGATCAAATAGAAATGCAAGATAATAGATAGATCACCTACCTATAATATGCAAATCCTCTTCTCTCTTTGTTGATCCAAACTCCAAAATCTTCAGATCTTCAGCTGCAAAACCCTATAAGGAAAGTGGAAACAAGCAAACAGCATATGCATATCCAAACATATAATTGATCTAAGCTAACAGTTAAGGAAGAAAGATCTAAATATTATTAACACGATAACATTGATGGAAATAGATTTGTATTAATGTAATCAAGGAAATACACAGAATTACAATGAGAAGGAACATCACAAACTAGCCTTAACGCTGCAATATTCCATCCAACAATCCAAGACAAAGCCTCTAAATCAAGATAGTAATCCACCTAGAAATTCCAATAGCATAAGAGTACCATATTCTTTCCTCCCTTCCAAATGGATAGAGGGTTCAATTTATAAGGCTAAAGGGATAGAGTAGGTTGAGGATTAGGAGGAGGAGTGTAAGGGATCTTCCCAATAGGTTAGGAACCGAATGCCACCTTAGATAGATAATAGGGATAGAAATCCACCTCATCCACCTTCGAGAAGGGTCTCGAAGCTCCATTTTTTTCCCTCGAAATAGCATCTGTGCACCTTCCATGAAGGGAAAAAGCACCATCGATGCACCTAGAAGTGGGAGACAGAGCGATGGCACCAGTGCACCTAGCATGAAAGGAAAAATCATCTACAGCACACCTAGCATGAAGGGAAAGAGCACCGTCCTTCCAAGAGAGGGACAAAAGGTAAAAAAAACCTCAGCATCAATCTAGTTTAGCAGAGAGAAATTTGGGGATTAGGAAAAGGGTTAACACATGGATCAAGAGTACAAGATTTTGGTGTAACACACCCAATATGGTTGTACAAATCAAGGGGGAACCCACTCTTCTATCTGTATCACATTGGGTTAATGTTTCATTGATAATTTCAACCTAGGCAAGGAGAGTCGGAAACTTACCTCCCTACCATTTGAGTTGTTGAGGCCTTGACTCTGAAATTTGAAATAGATGGGGGTGGGTTTTGATCCCATAATTTGTGCATGGGTCACAAAATCATTTAATGCAATATCTTTGGGTGGAAACACACATTCCACCACTACCTCATGGTGATCCCACGGCTCAAGGAAAATTCTTCATGAGAATTGAACTTTGACAACTAGTGAAAATGTTGGATTCCATATAATGAGAAAGTGAATAAGAGATTTAACGCTCTCCTTAAGATAAGATGAAGTCACTAATTTTGTAGTATATAGAACAAAGAAAAGGAGAAGATAATGAGAGGAAATCATAATTAACTTGGATGAAAAGGATTGTTTCTAACCAAGGTGTATGGATGAACCACAATTTTATAAGGAGTACATAAGCCTTTATGAAAAGGTTTTTGTTGGGGGTATTATCATGATTAGGAACTGTTGCGTTTCATTTATGAAATGTTTTTGATTGGTTATTATCATGGTTAGGAGATAATGCATTCTCAACTTCTAAGAGTTTATGCCAGTCAAAGGTTGAAAATATTACACGCTTTTAATATGGATCCATTTGGATACGTGTGAAGAATGATGTGGGTGAAATTACTATGAATAATTTGTTGGTTTTGATGTGGGGAGCTTTGATTATGGTACAATTCTATTATCTGTGCAAACTTGTTTCCCTCTTTATCTTTAAAAAAGGAATCCTCCAACATTGTTATGCATATTTTGTAATTAGTTCATACTTCAATTCTTTTAGAACAATAATATTATAGAGATATCGATTTTTATCTTTTAATTTTTTAAAGTATGAGATAGATAAAGTTAATGGAAATTAGTTCATATTTTTGTAATTATGGTTTTTTGTTTGTATGAAAATAGACATAATATTTGAAGGAAGTTTCATAATTATTTTTTGTATTATGAAAGTAGATAGAACTTTTCAAATCAACTTTTAAAATAATGAACTTCAGTTCTGAACAATGGAGCATCAAAGCAATTGAGAGACTATTTACCTCTTAATTAGAAATATTATTTTTTCCATTTCTTGTTCACCTACTTTTTGACTACTTGAGAGATGAAATTTTTACCATAAACTAAGAGTGTTTTACAAAATTGTGATGTTGAACACCACTTGAACATAATTTTGTAATTATGATTGTTTTATTTATGAAAATAGATAAAAAAAATTTAAAGGAAATTTCATAATGCCATAAGTATGGTTTTTTATTCATGAAACAAGATAAAAATTTTCAACCCAACTTTAGAAATAATGAACTTAATCTATAAACAATGAAACTTGAGAATAACTGGTAGAACTTGCATTGGATGAGAGGCTATTTGCCTCTTGCTTAGAAACATTTTTTCCATTTATTTTAACAAAAAGGAAAAAGAGTACAATATAGGGAAGGTAACCTAGTTCCAACTACTTGACAAATGAAAATTTTACCCTAAACTAAGAGTTATTTACAAAATTGTGGTGTTGAAGACCACTTGAACATAGTTAATTTAATTTTGTTGCATTCTAGTTCCTACTTGTCATAGAATCTTGATTAAAATGTTTGCATTATATATAAATTGACAAGCATTAGATAAAATGAAATTTACATTTACATGTATATGGCACCCCCTTCAATTGTGTACACAACTAGGAACTAATAGTAAGAGGTAGTTATCCTTTTAGGTGTCAATTAGGTCTACCCCATGTTGTCGTGGGATGGAGTTTTATCCTACCCACACAAGTTCTATTCTCAGAAGTGGAATGTTGAGTTCATAATGAGTATATTGTTTTAATGGCTTTGATATTTGTTGTTCACACTGCATTAATATTTGAAGAATGTAGGGTTTACCTTGGGTACTATCCTTAGAATTAGGGGAAGTCCTCGTGGGGTTTCCCCTAGCATTGTAACTTGGAAAAAAATGTGACTCTTGAATCTCTTGATTAGTCCAATAGAAATGTGGAGGGTTCCCTTATCCCACCACACAAAATATGGTCTCATACATTAATTTGTTGTCAAAGTAGGTGTAGTCAAGATAAGCTATTAGTACAAATATGTGGGTCTCATACATTAATTTGGTAAGTAATTTGGTCTCACATAAAATTTATGTTCTATTTAAACTAGACTTGAATGGAATATCAGTCCAATGGCACAATCATTGAGCAAAATACTAAATGGAAATACGTTGCTTTCCAATATTTAAAGCAATATCACAATTCCTACCCACAAGTTACATATGATGACTACATGCAATACATCATCTACTAGAGAGCTACCTAGATTAAATGAAGAAGCAATGATACATGAAGTTTCTTTAAAGCTCCTAGGACCACAATAAATTAGCATTATCATGTATTATTTTGAGTTGTGGGACTCATTTATGAGGCTGAGAGGAATTACTACTAGAAATAGTATAATATGTAATTTATTTTATTTCATTTTGTAGAAAAGTAAAACTCAAAAAACACAAATCACTAGGGACCTCAAAAGTCATAATAGACAAAGAGGGATTTGAAGAGTCTCTAAGGAATTATATTTTAAATTTTATAAAGCAAATTTGCGAGAGTAGGTCAAGGAATTTTGGCTGATGGATTTTTGCTTGCCTATTTTTGTAAGAACCATTTCTTGCTTAAAAGGAAGGAGAAGCCAGTTGGATAGAGTTTTGCATAGAAACATTGTTTTCATGTGGATGAATGCGTATAAACTATTTCATTCTTGATCTCATGTGGATATGGAGTAAGATAATTTTAGATTTATGAATTGATTTTTCCTATAGTTTTATGTTTCTTGCTCCATATATGATATTTCTATTTTATATTTTCTTTCTATGGGCTATGAATTCTGAAAGGTGTGAATATCATCATCATTATTCTTATATTTATATTTCATTTTGTTATTGTTTAGCTACTTCTAAAATACAAATATATTAATTTGGAATATGGATGTTCAATGTTATTTCAGTATTTCTTCCTTTTAAATCTTAGTCTTAGATGGGATAGGTTAGTATAGCTAGATAAATGCATTTAGAGTAGCGCATACACCATTTCATTCTTTAAAATAAAAACCTAAAATATTGGGTTGCAACTAATGAAACCCTAAAACCATTGAAAAATAATTGGGCTATAATTTGTATGGGTTCCCTATTCAAAGTGATTAAAGGTCTAATTGAGACTTTTTAATGAGGATAAATCCTTGTTGTTGATTCTAGGACATTTCCAGGAGATATGGAGTTTTCTTTTAAATAATATGTTTTTCACAAGAAAATATGATGGTATTGATATTGAAGAATACATAGAATATCATAAGAAAAATGTTTTCAGTTGGAAACGTTCCCTATAAAATAATCTAAGAGATGAAGAAACCATATGGGGTTTTTCATTCCTTTTAATGAACAATTAAAACTTTAAAATAAAGGATATGAACAAGTATTTATAGGTAAATGATCTCATGTTATGAACATGGATAAATAAAGCACTAATGTTTTTTTTAGGTGACCACATTTTATTACAATTTCATCAAGGTCTTCAATAAGAGAAGGACACTATTTTTATTAATTAGATGCAAGCATAATTTCATCAATGTTGGATTGGATAAAATATTAACATAATATTCAAAGCATGCAAGTTGAGGTTTTAATATTTTAAAGAATTGAATATTACCATGGATAAATATGCTTTGCATTCATATATTCATGCTATAGATATGGATGGTGTACAAGTTATTATGGTATATCCTTAGAAGGAATTGGTATGGTTAACATTAATATGAAGAAAAAGGTTTATCAATATTTGGTAAAATAAATAAATAAAATGATATTGCAAGATATTGATTTTAATAAACAAGAAGGGCCCAAGGTGGCACAAGAAGCAATGATTATTGGGAAACTCATTACAATACCTATAGACACATTACTTGAAGGGTTTAAAGTTGAATCATAATAAGAATTTATAGAAGCACACAAAGGGAATCCCAATAAAGGGCATAAAATGAATAATAATACGCAAAGTTGCAATCCTCAAAGGGACCATAGGTAGACGTGTCAAAGAAAAAAGAACGAATATCTAAGATTGCTATGTATTTTCATGCACACCACCCTGAGAAACAACATTCATCAAGAAAAGGCCATGATAATAAAAAAACTTACTATACAGTAGAAAAAAACTAAAAAGGAATTCAATATAGATTTACATAAAAGAATAAATCCAATGCATGGAAATATCGTAGTAGAATAACATCAACATGGAACCAATGAAGCAATCATAATCAAAATCAAGGTGGAAAGGTTGTAGTTGGACCCTCTGTCCACATTTCACTAGGATAGATGTGTGATTGTGCTTAGTATAAATTGACCTCATTTCTTTGTAGATCATATTATATAGCATGTACTCTTGTTTTAAGGACAAAATATGCAAAAGGGGGTGGATTGTAATTTACATAGGGATGATAAAATTGGGTAACTAAGAAGGTACCTAAGTGGGATAATGATTGTTATGTTCCCATGATCATCAAATAATCCCACTTAGTAGTTAGAGGGATTCCACATGAGTAAAACATTTTATTTGATATGTTGGATGTTGATCATTGTATTTTAACAAGTGTGGTTTGTGGAGTGATTCCTTCCACGATGATGCAGGAGAATCAAGACAAATTCCTATGTTTGTTCAATAAGAAATTGATGCTATTATTGAGTTTCCATGTAATCAGTTCTAGAAGGATAGGGTTAGTTGTTAGGATTTATTTTTAGTGTAATAACTGGAAATATTCCACTGTTGTCCTCGAACCTTGCAAGAGGGAGGTTGCTCGAAGATAGGTCTTGTTATAGATTTAATTTTCTTAGGAGTTCAGATCCTATTATTGTGCATCTAACATGTTTATTGCAATCATATTTAATTGTAATTGATATAGGAGAAGAAAATAAGAAGATGAAGAGTGTGTGTGTGTGCAAGAGTAAGAGAGAAAGAGATGTAAGTGTACTGGTTTTGATTGAATGAAGAATAGAGTTTAAATCTCTACGTATTTGTTTGTGTATTGAATGTATTCTCTCAATAACCAGAAAAATGAATTTACACTCTCGATGTGCATGGTTTTATGATCTAATAATCCATTGAAGAATTCTCAAAGAGTGAGATACATTTCCGCATAGTAAATTAATCAACGTATGATCAAACTTGATTGTTACAGTCTAAGTTAAAATTCTATAAAATTCAGTAGATTAATGGTTATGGTTAAGTTCCTCAATGGAAGAGTGCAAATCCACAACATTAGATTAATATATGCAACATTCAATAGATCAGAGGTTGAGAGCGAGGCCGCAAAGAATCGACAATTCGTGAAAGCTGAATTGCGGAAGCCAACTTTGGAAAAGTGGGAAGGAGGATCTGCAATCCGCAATACACATGTGAAAGGGGGTGTTGCTTCCACAAAGTTTGTTGAAGCCCAATTACGAAATTTTTTGAACCCACAATCCACAATTGCGGAAAAGGTCTTGTGGAAAGGGGCTTGCAAAAAAGGGGCTTGCAAAAAGGGTCTTGCAGAAAAGTCCTTGCGGAAAGGTAGTTGTGAAAGAGAAATCACAGAAAGGAATATTTGCAGAAGGATTGAATTGTGGAAGCAAATTATTGCGGAATCAAGATTCTGGAAGGGGATTTTGTTCAGTATTTCAGGATGAATAAGAGAACTTTAGATATTCTAGATTTCATTTGTCATCAGTTTTGGTATCACAACATACCAGACTATGTAGAAAGATGATGCAGATACGGGGACAAGCACATGGAGTTCCTGTAGGACATGGTCAAGGAAGACAAGATGTGGATATAGACACACAAATAAAATTAAGAGAACTTCAAGCTAGGATGGAAGCTATGGAGAGAAATAATTTACAGAATACAAACACCAGTGATGAAGAAGAATCTTACGAAGACAAGCAAGAAAAGGTTACCAAAGAAGTAAAAGCATTGAATATGTTGATGAAGGCTAGTAATAGACCCAAAGTTGAAGTCCCTATGGATGAAGGTATTCTTAATGTTGAAGAACTCATGGACTATATCAATTCTTTAAACACGTATTTTGACTTTGAAGAAATTAAAGATAAAAAGAAGGTGAGATATGCAGTGACCAAAATGAAAAGGCATGCAACTATCTAGTGGGATGAACTTCATATATACAGAAAAACAAGAGGTAATACTAAAATATACTCCATGGATAAAGTATTATATAAAAATAAAAGTCAATTTATGCCTAAGGATTATCAGTTGACTCTCATTAGATAGCTACAGAATCTTAAACAAAAGGGTATGATTGTTAAATAATATACATACGAGTTCTTTAAGATGAGTATTAGAGATGGACAAACATAGGGGAACATAGAAAGAGTGGCCAGATATATAAATGGACCGATATTTGAAATACAAGATGAGATTAGTTTGCTGAATTTGAATACTGTCAAAGATGTTTTTCAGGAATCCTCTGGGGTAGAAGACAAGCTACTAAGAAGAAATAACCAGAAGAATTGAGGGATAGGTTCAGCCAGAGGATATCCAAACAAAGGAGGTAAGTTTCCGACCTCTAAAGATTATGTACAAGGATATACTAGCCACATGCCCCAAAGAGGAGGATTAAGAGGAGGTAGAGGAAGAGGTAGAAATAGAGAAGTGAAGTTCTATACATGTGGAGAAATTGGACACATGTCATGGGAGTTCCCAAGGAATAAACCTACAGCTCAGAGGAATGCGAACATTGCTAAGGATTTTGAGGAGTCTAATGAAGAAGTTGTGGTGAATAATCCTCTTAAGGAAGGAGAATATCTTATGTTGAATAGAGTTTTAGCAAAGACAAATAAGAAAGTGCATGGACCATCCAAGAGGAAGAGTCTATTAAGGACTAAATGCAAGTCACAAGGTAATTGTTGTAATATGGTTATTGACACCGGTAGTACAAATAATTTGGTCTCCATGGAGATGGTAGAGAATTTGGGATTGGAAAGGATGACACATCTAACTCCTTAAAAAGTGTCGTCGTTGCAGAAAGGACATCAGCTCTTGGTGAATGAGCACTGCAATGTGGAGTTTCAAATTGGTACTTATAAAGATGTGGTATTATGTGATATAATTCCCATGGATGTGTGCCATATACTCTTAGGGAGGCCATGACAATATGACAAAAAAGTTTTTCATGATGGGAGAAAGAACACTTATTCTTTGGAAAAGGATGGAAAAATACATACATTGTCACCATTGCAGGATGAAGCAGTTCCAGAAGGTTCAAGGTCAAATCTTTTGCTGATGACAGGGAACGAACTATTACAAGAGGTTAAGAAGGAGGATGAGCTACATTTTTCTCTTGTTGGTAAACCAAAGGTAATTTTAATTTCTACAAATTTAGATTATTTTCCTACTAAAGCTAGAATTTTTCTTGATGAATATGTTGATATTATTGTGGATGAGTTACCAAATGTTTTACCTCCTATGAGAAGTACTAGTTATCACATTGAATTAATACCTGGTGCAAGTTTACCTAATAAGGTATCCTATAGATGAACTCATCAAGAGAATGAAGAAATCAAGCAACATGTTCAAGAGCTATTAGATAAAGGGTTGGTGAAAGAGAGTTTGATTCCTTGGGTAGTACCCACTATACTTAGCACAAAGAAGGATGGTGGATGGCATAGGTGCACTGACTCTAGAGAAATTAATAAGATCACTATCAAGTGCATATTTCCTTTACCCGGTATTAATGATTTGATGGATTGTTTGAGTGGTTCAAAGTATTTTTCAAAGATAGATTTGAAAAGTGGTTATCATCAAATAAATATAAGAGAAGGGGATGAATGGAAGAGTGCATTCAAGACTAGTGATGGATTGTATGAATTGTTAGTAATGCCATTTGGGCTTACTAATGCACCTAGTGCTTTTATTATATTGATGAATGAGGTCTTAAAAGAATACACTGGAAAATTTGTGATAGTGTATCTGGATGATATTATGATATTTACTCAGAATATAGAAGAACATTTTAGACATCTTAAATTGGTGTTGGAAACCTTGCAAAAGGAGAATATGCTGATAAATATGAAAACATGTAGTTTCCTGAAGAAAGAGTTGATTTATTTGGAATTCATGGTTTCAGAAGAAAGGTTGAAGATGGATCCATATATGGTGCAAGACATTTTGAGTAGGCCAATTCCAAGGAATGTGTATGAGGTAATAAGTTTTCATGGTCTTGCAAGTTTTTATAGAAAATTCATCATGAATTTTAGTCAAATTTGTGCACCTATAATAGACACTTTCAAGGAAAGTAGACAACATTTCAACTGGATAGAAGTGTTGGTCACTCTATATGCTAGTTAATTAAAACCATCATGCATAATGCTCAATATAAATTGTCAACCCAGGGAAGTCTTCTTATTTCAAAGATAATTCACATTGTCTGTGCTTAAAGACTAAGTAGTTGATGAACTAAATAAACTATCATACTTATCTATTTAGTGAAACACCTCCCATAATTAAACTAATCTAAAATACCTATCTAAGAATTCAGAATTGCAATCACTTTCCTACAACTTCAATCCAATAATGAATGATTCATGAAATAAATATCTAGACTTACTTTTGTATAAAGTTAAATCCGAATTTAACAAACTATATGTGAATTCATTGTGACTATTTTAATCCAACCTTAATCTAGGAATAAGAAATAATAGGAATTGAATCAAACAACTCGAAGCTATAGTCTACCTGAATTAGACAACCTGAGAAAGACAAGCAATTGAAAGGAACCTAGGAAGAGCTTGACTATTACAACTATCACACACATGCATAAAGGAAATTAACCTACATAGTTGACTGTCACACCAAATTTCTACAACTTAAAGGAAATGCAGTACTGAACATTCAAGGAAACACAACGATTGAACATTATTGTTGCAACTACTAAAACAAATGCATTTAATGTAACTTCCACACCACACAACCAATTAAACAAAACATATAATTAACTTGATGATCTCTATGGGAAGGTGGGCCCAGCCTTCGAACATAGATGTCGGAACTAACATCAGTTAAAACACAAAGATCTGAAGAATCCTGCTCCTTATATTAAAATGGTGGAATGAAAGTACAGTCTCTGTTACAACTCACCTAGTAAAATTTGATATTCTCCAACCCTTGGCTCTGAATGTTTCCCAATAATTATACATCAACAATCATAACCCTCACCCACTAATATCGGGTAGCCATGATGATCTATGATCTTCAGGATGCCCTGTTACAGTTGTGGGTGGAATTACACAAAAGCAAGGAATATAGGAAATTTTGTTGCTCGAGCCAGTAAATGAATAACAGAACCAATTCAATAGATGCCTTGACAATTGCAGCTAACTTAAAGCAGCGGTGCGCTATTTCAACCAATTCTGTTGTAGCCATGCCTGTTGTAGCTCACGTGGAATGATGACCCTTTGTTGGATCCACGTGTAGAAACGGAACTGGTAGGTCACCACTTGCACTATTTTTGTAAAATCATAATGTGTTAGCATAATTCAAGAAGCAAAGTCCTTATTATAGCAATAATAAGAATTAATAAGATGAAACAATAATTAATCATACATGTGAAGATTCAGGGCTCAAGTGAGGAAAGAACTTTTGTTTGGTGCATAGAATGGAGTAAGACAAGACAAATAGGGTATAATGGATGTGGTTAAAAAGGGGCATTTTGGGACCCAACATCTCCCCCAAACTTCTTTGTTGCGTGTCCTCATGCAACAACCTCCACTAGTTTGAATCGGATTCTGGAATTGTACCTCGCTCATGGAGAGATGAAACGTTGTAGGAGGATTTAGGTGATTCCCTCCCATCTAGATATCCATTATGGGCAACCCAATATTTCCAACACTGCCTTTCCTCTGCTTTTGTCAATGAAAATTATTCCCTATACAGTTTTGCTGGCCACCAAATAAGTGGGGATTTGAGTTTAAGTCCCAACGAGTTAACTCCACATTTCCTCATACAGTCGATGTAACCCTCAAACCTAGGAATATCCTGTTTAAAATTCTTAAATCAATACGGGTCCCTTTTCTTTATTGATGAAGGGGAATCCTACCACCTATTCTTACTACCTTCCAAATCCAAATGTTGCTTCCTGGAAATCTGGCTAACACAAGTGGAGATGACTTACTCTTGAAGTTGGATTAGCTATTGAGTCTAGATGGGAGATTTAAGCCTTTGCTCTTGATGAGTATTAATAAGGCAATGAGATTGAGGTTCACTCCAAATCTAGAGATTAGAGTTAGCCTTATTATGAAAAATTGTCTGAAATAAATCCTCCCATTGCACATGGTTGCTGACAAAAGAAGAAAAATCCCTTAGCTGGATATCACCTAGGTGAGGAGAAGTATTTGAATATCGGTCGATGGGGCAAGTCATTTCATGTAAATAAAGCTCACACCAAAGATTCTTCTTGGTGAATCTAATTTCCACAAAAGTTTCCAAAAACTGGTTAGAAGATGCTACTTCGTAAGGTCTCCCTTGCTTTAATTCCTTCAACTTAAACCAAGTGAACTGTTCATATAAAAATATAGGATAAGAGGTAGATGGAGCTCTGGAGCTCATCAATTCCTAGGAGAGAATTTACAATTGGTATTTCTCCTTTTGCATGGACTTGAATTTATTCAAATCCTTCAATTCTTTCTGTACTTCTTCCCAATGGAACTTCTAGAATATTAGCTCTTCTTCCCATCTTTCCCTCAATTCATTGATAGTATTCCTATGCTGAATAAGGTGGATCATTCCTTTCTAATATCTATCCACCTCACTTTTCCATTTCTTTACTTTTATTTTCAGCAGTGAGAGTTCTTCTATTAGACCTTGACTTATTTCCTCACCTGTGTCCTTCTCCCCATTAGAATCTAAATTGACAAAGTATTGGGAATATTGCATTCATACCTTATTACCCAATGTTTCAGCCTGATTGTTCTAAATCAAAAGTGAAACAACTTCCTCTTCTACTAGTCGTCGAACAACTTCTCCCTACAAGTGTACTTCGATAATCAATTCTGAGGATGTTGGTTCTTGTGTAATAGCACCTTCTTCTTGAAGCCCTTTTTTGTCAACTCCAACAGCCAATTGTGAAGATGTTGGTTCTTGTGTGGCAACATCTTCTTGTGTTCCAATCTCAGCATATTCTTGAGTCTCATCTACAACTTCTTGATTCTCAGTTCTGGCTTCAACAAGGAGCTGCAGAGATGTTGGTTCTTGTGCAACAACTTCCTGCTCTCCCATTCCCTCTGGATGCTTGGGTTTCTCTTGAGTTACTTCCATATCCCATGAAATATGAGACTGGTCCTCGAGTATTTCAGTGTCCCCAAATAGATGATACTGGTCCCTGAATGCTTCAATGTCCCATGATGGCTGGGACTACATCTGTTCATCTTCTCCTAGTTCTAAATAATGGGTTATCTCCACCTCAAGGTCAGTTATCCCTAGCCGAATGGGAGTCTGAGTAAGTTTTCCCAAGGATATTGGTTCTTGTGTGAAAACATCCTGATCAATTTCAACATTTTCCTATTGCTGAAGTTATCCCTCCACTAGTTCTATGTCTTGAGATTGTTCTGGGGTCATAGTAAAAACTCCTAAGATCAGGTCAGTAATTGTCTTGACCTATGGCTCACTCACTTCCAATTGAGTAGAAGCTTCAAAAAACATTTCCAAGGTTGTTGGTTCTTGTGTAGCAACACCTTGTGGCTGAGATTGTAATTGCTCATATTCCCTTACCTCTATATTGGGGATCATTTCCACTTTTGGTTCTTCTTCACCCCTCAATTCCACCGCAGATGTTCCTTTCTCTTCTCCAAATGCATGTGTGGGTTTTGTTCCACAAATGCACACACCATGAATTTTTATCCTAATTGATTAAAAATTTCTCCACACGCAGGGAAAAATACTTTTTCCAATTCTTCACCTTCCTCAATCAGAAGTGATCCTTCAACCTAATCTGCAGCTTCTACCAATGTGTGTAATCTCCTTTCCACCTATTTATTGCATGTTTCCTTCCATATTTCCACTTCCTTTCGGATCACTTTCACCTCTTCCTTCAACATACCATTTTCAAACAAATGTCCCTCAATTTGAGGTTCCTCTGCAATAGGTTCTTATGGGGCAACATTTGTCCTAGGTCTCAAGATGGGAAATTCAATGTTTGCTTCGATGTTTACCTATTTTTCCCGCACTGCCTCTATTACTGCAATAGATCTGGTTCTCCTTCTTCTTACTGGCCATGATTCCTGTACCTCCTCTTTTTATCTTCTTCTCTTCCTTTGTGGTAAATGGGTTTCCAATTCTATAGTTGATGTAGAAGGAATATCTCCTATTTCATCATCTTCTTTGGTCTGTGCCATCTCTGTTTCCTCTTCAATAAGAGTTCCCATCCATTCTAGAGAGGTTTAAATGGTGATAACCTCTACATCTCCTTCTATCATCATAGCTCCTACAGCTTCAACTTCAACTGTCGCAACATCCAATCATGATCCAGCTTCAACTTCTGTTGCGGAGCTCCCAAATTCTCTATCCCCTCTATAGGCTTTGTTGCTGCTACATCCTCACCTGATTCTTCTTCTTGGTTATCTGATTCTGTTTCATCTCCCCCCCCAACTGAATTGGAGGGACTCCAGTACTCCTTCTCTTCTTCCATAAGATAATCAGAGGAAATCATAATTAACTTGGATGAAAAGCATTGTTTCTAACCAAGGTGTATGGATGAACCACAATTTTATAAGGAGTACATAAACCTTTACGAAAAGGTTTTTTTTTTGGGGTATTATCATGATTATGAAATGTTTTTGATTGGGTATTATCATATTTAGGAGATAATGCATTCTCAACTTCTAAGAGTTTATGCCATTCAAAGGTTGAAAATATGACATGTTTTTAATATGGATCCATTTGGATACATGTGAAGAATGATGTGGGTGAAATTATTACAAATAATTTGTTGGATTTGATGTGGGGAAATTTGATTATGGTGTAATGCTATTATCTGTGCAAAGTTGTTTCCCTTTCTATCTTTAAAAAGGGAATCCTCCAACGTTGTTATGCATATTTTGTAATTAGTTCATACTTCAATTCCTTTAGAACATCAATATTATAGAGGGATTTTTATCTTTTAATTTTTTAAAGTATGAGATAAAGTTAATGGAAATTAGTTCATATTTTTGTAATTATGGTTTTCTTATGTATGAAAATAGATATAATATTTGAAGCAAGTTTCATAATTATGTTTTGTATTCATGAAAGTAGATAGAACTTTTCAAATCAACTTTTAAAATAATGAACTTCAGTTATGAATAATGGAGCATCAAATCAATTAGTGTACATACATTGAGAGGCTATTTACTTGTTGATTAAAATCATTTTTTTCCATTTCTTGTTCACCTACTTTTGACTACTTGAGAGATGAAATGTTTACAATAAACTAAGATTTTTTTTACAAAATTGTGATGTTGAACACCACTTGAACATAATTTTGTAATTATGATTGTTTTATTTATGAAAATAGATAAAACTTTTAAAGGAAATTTCATAATGTCATAAGTATGGGTTTTTATTCATGATACTAGATAAAACATTTCAACCCAAAAACTAAATAAAACTATATAAAACTTTTTCAACCCACGGCTCTAAAAAAAATTCTGGGTAACTTACACAAATAACAAAGAGATGGAAACAATTTTATTTCACGGGGTATTTATTAACCAATATGAAACTCCATATAGTTGATGTATATAGGAAAAATATCAATAAGTGAATAATATTTTCACATGCAACTTTGCATAAAGGTCACCTATTTCGTCCATTCAAACTCCTTTTTTTCCATAAAGTCCGATGTGTGTAGGAACTTTTTGATTGTGAGACAACCTCATGAACCACCACATCTTAGAATCATAACTGTTGAAACTATTCTTCCTTCCTTAATGTTTTATATCCTGATTTTTTACTATATCACCCTGATAGGGCTCATAGACCACACTAAGTAATCCTCCTCATATTTTATGCTAACATCACTTTACACTTTTTGATATCCCAAATATGTCGACTAAATTTTCATAGATTAATTTTAATTCCATATCTATTACAATGTAGAATTATTTGAAAACTATTATAAGTTTATATTCCAAATGTTAATCCCATTATATGCATATATTAAATGAAGGTGTTTTCGATTTATTTCGTTAGTATTTGTTTAATTTTCTTTTCAACATTAACTTACTCAATTCGGTGAAAAGGGATAAAGTGGGATGCCTTTTGTTATTTTTAATCGTGGAAATCGGTAACTTGTTCAGATTACCTAGTTGAGGTTCAGGTTCAAACCCAATGGTTTCCAATATAACCCAAGAGTATATTCAATGGAATACAAGCCACATATACCAATACGTTGTGTCTTAGAAAGGGTTAAGTTGTTTAGAGACACACCCTGTTATCGGATAAATCTACTCAAGTGGACTCAAGCCATATTTCCCTAGTCCAAGTGTACCTAGAACTAATCAAATACAGAATACAATCTACTTTCCTAGATAAAAAAGAAATGCAAGATAATAGATAGATCACCTACCTGTAATATGCATATCCTCTTCTCTCTTTGTTGATCCAAGCCTCAGAATCTTCAGATCCTCAGCTACAAAACCTTGTCAATAAAGTGGAAACAAGAAAACAACATATGCATATCCGAACATATAATTGATCTAAGCTAATAGTTAAGGAAGAAAGCTCTAAATATTATTAACATAATAACATTTATGGAAAGAGATTTTTATTAATGTAATCAAGGAGATACACATAATTACAATGAGAAGGAACATCACAACCTATCCTTAACACTGCAATATTCCATCCAACAATCCAAGCCAAAGCCTCCAAAGCAAGATAGTAAGCCACCTAGAAATTCAAACAGCATAAGAGTACCATAGTCCTTCCTCCCTTCCAAATGGAGAGAGGGTTCAATTTATAAGGCTAAAGGGATAGAGTAGGTTGAGGATTAGGAGGAGGAGTCTAAGGGATCTTCCTAATAGGTTAGGAACCGAATGCCACCTCACCTAGATAATAGAGATAGACATCCACCTCATCCACCTTCGAGAAGGTTCTTGAAGCTCCATTTTTTGACCTCGAAACAACACCGTCACACCTTCCATGAAGGGAAAAAGCACCGTCGGTGGACATAGTAGTGGGAGATAGAGCACTAGCACCGACACACCTAGCATGAAGGGAAAAATCACCATCGGCACACCTAGCATGAAGGGAAAAATCACCATTGGCACACCTAGCATGAAGGGAAATACATCGGCCTTACAGGAGAGGGAGAAAAAGTAGAATAAACCTTAGCATCAATCCAGTTTAGTAGAGATAAATTTGGCGATTAGGAAAAGGGTTAACACATGGATCAAGAGTGAAATATTTTGGTGTAACAAAATGCCCCCCAAAGCATGAAGTTAGAGGAATTCGATAGGTGAATGCTTTGCAAAGTGAATAAATCTAAGGAAAGGATGTTGGTTTGAAGCTACTGCAGTACAACTGACTCAAATCTCATATGACTCATAACATGGATGCCGACCAATACAATACAGATCCATGGTAGTAGAGATCGATTCAACATAATCATGGCTACTAGACACAAGCATAGATCCATGATGAGATGATAACATAGCCATGACCAATACAAAAGTGGATCTATGTAAAATGACTCAAAACAAACTCCATCGTAACCTGGGAGAAGATATATGACAACCCACGGTCTTCAAGACGAACCTGCAATGATATGAATCTAACCATGTGATTACAATATATTGATGTCGAACATGGTAGAAACCACTTGATTACCATTCAATGATGTAAAATGTTAACAAGTGAAAGGGAAATCACCATTGATGTCAATGATTCCCAAGGTATCTCAGTACATACCATCGAATTTGAATAAAGGACTTGGATTTGAACACTCGATGAGATGTTTCAATCAAGAGTCAATGATGTAAACTCATGATGAAAGTGATGTAACCTGCCATTAAGGCATGGAGGCCCAAGGTACTTGACTTGGTTTCTAAGTCTAATTCCTGGATAAGGAGCTGAAGTTGATAGGAATAGAGTCGTCGAAGGAGGGCCATGATGAATCCCCCATCATCAACACGAAACATGATCATAGATGTTTTGGAGTAAACCAGACAACAGATTATGTATGAAACTGACTCAAAGATGACCGACATGATGGAAGGTAACCTGATTGGAGATAGTGAACATATGACCAAACTTCTCTTAAACATGGGCATGGCATGACTTGGCCGTATTGACACGAGAATAATACTAATCGCCCAATGAAATCGATGGTGAGGGTATTATTGGACAACTCAAAGGAGTAAGGAGACTCTAGGAATTAGCAGGACTCAAAGACAAATGGATTACCCAAGTACTGAAATGCATATGCAAACAAGTTCCATTTTCAAGAGTGACTATGTACTGCCATAAAAAAAATACAAACTCTTTCCTTAATTTCCCCACCATGATTGATGAGTACCTCTTTGCTTTTTAATGAGTTGGAAAAGGGTAACAAATACTTGATATAGATCATCAAGCGATGAGTCCATCCTCATATGTTTGATGAACCTGAGAAATGAGGGGTTCGTTCCTAGAAAGGGTCCTTCATCATTTAATTTTACGAGTTCGATGAAAGTAAAATTATTTGTTGTTTCATGTTTAGAGAGTTTGAAATGACTAAGAAGACTCCAAAAAGTCATTTTTCATAAATAAGACTAGCTAGTCCAAAAGAGAGATAACCTACCACCGACTAGTCGATCGTTCTGATACTTTTACAAGCATGAACATAACAAGTTCACTTGGCAATCTATTTGTGTTTTTAAGGAGACTGAAAATATCTCAAATATAACTCTGTAACGAGTTCTTTTTTCAAAATCCAATTTTAACGAGTCTAGAAAATAGTAAAAGTACACTCGATACCTCTACACTAAATTTTTAACGAGCACGACAAAGGTATAAAAGGCACTCGGAACCTTTTTCATGTTTGAATCCAAAGCACGAAAAAGAGATAAAGTAATCTCAAACCAGTTTTCATGTTTAACTAGAGCACGAAAAATGAAAAGTAAGCTCAACACCATCTTACTGTTTTTAACAAGCTCGAAGATCAGTTGAAACAATGGTCACGGTATCTGCTTCATTTTTTAACGAGCTTGCCACATAATAAGAACTATGCTCAAAACATGGTTTCATTTTTATACAAGCTTGAAACCAAAAGGTAAACTATGCTTAATTAAACCTACTTCATTTTTTAACGAGCTTGAAATAGAACATGAACTATGCTCAAAAGGTCATTTCATGGTTTAACGAGCTTGAAACTGGGAAAGTATGCTCAAAATGACTCCCATTGACAAGTGATTTCCCAACATGATGTCTAGTGGTTGGTAATTGCCCCCAGTATAACTATAAAGTAACTAAGCTTCGTTTTTTTTCTTTACAAGTAGATTAAAATAAGGTTCAAGTATTGAGCCTTGACACAATGGAAGAATCCGTTTCATTTTTTAATGATCTTGACATGAAAAAGGAACTGTGCTCAAGGTCGGTTTTTTTTTTTTTAACGAGCTTGAAACCAATAATAAACACTACTCAAGGTAACCTGTTTCATTTTTAAACAAGCTTGAAACATAAAATAACTATGCTTGTGGGGGCCTGTTTCATTTTTACACAAGATTGAAACAGAAAGTAACTATTTTTGAGGGCATCCGTTTCATTTTTTAACGAGCTTGACACATAATGGGAACTAAGCTCATAGGCATCTATTTCATTTTTTAATGATCTTGACATAGAATGGGAACTATGATCACAATGCTTGTTTCATTTTTTAACGAGCTTGACACAGAAAAGGAACTATGCTCACAAGCATCTGTTTCATTTTTTAACGAGCTTGACACAGAATGGGAACTATGCTCACAAGTATCTGTTTCATTTTTTAATGAGCTTGACATAGAAAGGGAACTATGCTCGCAACCTGTTTCATTTTTTAATGAGATTGACACCGAGAAAGAACTATGCTCATAGGAATTTGTTTCATTTTTTAATGAGCTTGACATAGAATGGGAACTATGCTCACAAGGTATGTTTCATTTTTAACGAGATTGAGATAGAAAAGGAACTATGGTCACAGGAGGCTGATTCATTTTTTAACATGCTTGACAAAGAAAGGGAACTATGCTCACAACATATATTAATTTTTTAATGATCTTGACACAAGATAAGAACTATGCTCGCAATATTGGAAGTTCTAAGCCAACATGATGTCCAAAGGTTACTGGGTTTCCCCCTTACATAAGCTAGTGAATGAAATCTAGTATGATGTCCAGAGTCTAGAGCCATGCCCCCCATTTTACCTATGATGGGAAGCTAACTACAAGGGGAAGGAACCATAAGAACATGCAGGACATTCAGGGAAGTCTAATGACTAGGAGTCATACGATGATCAGGTTTAACGAAGGAAAGTTGATCAATGGTCACAATATACCCATCATGGGGAAAATAAATTACTTGAAAGAGTGTGGACACTACAGATTTCATGGCGTAAACGTAATCATGCCCAAGGAGCAGATTAAAATCTAAGGGACCTTGAACTACCATAACAACGATACGTATAGTTTTTCCTTCCAAAGTAATAGGAAACTGAGAAAGGATCCCTAAAGGGGTAGTAGATATTTGATTAAAATCCATTATCTGATTGATGGCTGGAACAAGTGGAGGAGAACCTATCACTTGCCAAGAAGTTGAGGATAGAATGCTAACAGAAGCCCCTTCGTCCACAATAGTGCAGAGTATACTCTTAGAGATAATTCACACAACTATCTGGAAAGGAACACTAGAATGAAGACAAGATTCTGTTAGGTTACACTAGTCAAAGGAAATAACCTCAGTACTTGGAGAGGGTCCCATCAAAAGAGACAAAACTTCCTCTTGCATAGAACAATCAGAACTAACTACGAAAACTTTAGTTGGATGGTTTTCACTCTCGATTGGAAGAGAGGGAGAAGACGAAGACTGTGTCGAAGATACTAATTCAATCTTAACACTCTCTGACAAAAGAGTGGGATCAGGTGGAGATGACATCAACTCGACCACTTTAAACTCACTCTCCAAAGGAAGAGTGGGATCAACCAAGGATGGACTTGGATTTACCACTTCAACTTCACTCTTCAATGAAAGAGTAGGATCGAACAAGGATGGAATTTGATCGACCACTTGATCAACCAATGGAGTGTCAAGGGACAACTTACGATAACCAGTTGGAAAATGTTACGGAGAAACAATAATATATCCCGACAAATTTGAAGATTCATCCATACAAGGAAAAAGGTAAGTAGAGTGCATATCCTTACATAGCAAGAAGGATATCTAATCTTTCCTTTTCGACTCTTAACCAAAGATTCACTGGTTGATGGGGCATCATTAGCATGCTGACGAGAGACTAATGACACAAGATGTTTAGACCACACTTCTGACACAAGGGAAAGACCAAGATGGTCCTTGAGAAGGTGATCACCCTTGCAAAGTCTACAAGGGAACTTAGCTTTACAGGTGCTGAAAATAGGTACATCAATACTCCCACCATGATGACCAATGGCTGGTAGAATTCCAACATGAAGATAAGAGGTTGGAGCTATGATCTTTTTCTTAGTGTTCTTATTCTTAGCCTTCCTTTTCATCTTCCTCTTACTTTCCCGTTTACTAACTTCAGATTTTTCAATAGGTGAAGAGGAAGAAAGGGAAGTTGATTCAACATTCGACAAAGAAGGAGAAGGGTTAACATGAGTTTGATGATCATGCGGTAAAGGACCAAGATCCAACACAAAGGGTGCATTTGGTATGAAAGGATTGGAGAATAACAATATAGGTAATCGTATAGTCAATCCGGGAAGGTTCATAGTGGCCATGAAGGGAGGATGAACATCTCCACAAGTGGGAGAAACAAAAGACATACCTTGAAAAGGGTTCTCTTAACTGGTGGTCATGGGAGAGTCTCCCATAATTAAACTCTCTAAGAATCTATGAAATACCACACAAGATCAAACACTACTCAAGTCTAAAATCCACAAGAAAGCTGTGCGAATAAAAGTGGATCAAAAGTCAAGACTCTCATAGGATCATCAAGCCTTCACATTTCTGTGATGTCAAGACAACCAAAACGTTAACTCAGTTGGTCACAGGAATCCTAAGAGGGTCTCCCAATTTACTCTAGGTATGGGGAAGCTCAAATTGGTAGTAGTGCTATCTAATGCACAACCTTCCACAAGGGGCCTTCCGATATACAATCGAGTATGTGAAGTACCTTTCTATATACCTCAAGGGAACATGAAAGGTCGTTCGATATACCAACAGTATGTGGAAGAACCATGTGAGTCTCAGGTTGTAGTGCAAACAAATTAACAATAGCTGCTATGTTTTACGACGCCCGAACACATCACTAACTTACACATAGTTACTAAATGATTTTAAACCTAAGCTAGCGTTAATTTTATCTTGAGCGATTAAATGGATGCATGATGTGTAGACAGGAAATGTAAAAAGAATGAAAATCCTAGCTACATGACAATGCACATTTCTCTTTCGATGAAAATGACCTAATGTAGGGAAAGAGTTTTCTATTAAAGAAGACAAAAATCAGAGATCTAAGAAAACCAAGTTCTAGTTAAAGCCAACTATGAAGCTTAACATATCAACATCAATCATAATTATTGAAAATACCTATGGATTCATACGCGCACAAGGGGGATTAATACATGCATAATTATTCTCTTTTGATTGAGTTTTATCTTCAAACAAACATGAATCTGAATAATAAAGAAAAGAACAATTATTTCCTAGAGTGCACTAGCTCTATCTTTCTACAATAATAGTCTAAAAAGTGGAAATGAAATCAAAGATACTACACATCTTAACAATGCACAAAACAAAGTAAATAAGCACTTTTATTTTTCAAATGCATGTATCAAAATGAAACTTGATATCTATATTCTTTTCAGATATACAAACATAAAAATAGAGAATATCTACATGTTGATGTATATGTAACTTCAGAATTTATTCACTTGTATGTTTCATGTATTTTACCCCGATGTTTATTCCGGGAAGTATCTGTAATGTAATTGAGTCATGTCATGACCAAATGTTCCTATCGGGAGGTTCTATAATGTAAACAAGTCATGTCAAGTCATTGTGGGTAACCCTCCTATTGTTCAAGGGTTAAAGTCCCCACAGTTGTGGGTCCCTAGGGTTATTAGACCATCCTAGAGAAGTCAACCCTGGGTGAGTTATTGTAAGTTAGGGAAAAGTACCCACAAGTTGTGGGGCGCTAGGGTTATTAGACTCTCCTAGAGATGTCAACTCTAATAAGTAATTGTTAAGTGAGGTTGACATGTTGGAGTGGACATTAAGTGAATGAAAGAATATAAATAGAGAGTGAGCCTCTCTATTTATCACACACACATACACACTCACTGGGGCGCATGAGTGAGAGAAGAAGTTGCTGTGACAAGAGAGAGACTACAGCTATCGGGAGATCATCTTACTGTTTTGGGGTTTTACTTTTGGTTCTGATTCTATCTCAGAGGAAGTTACAAGGTTTTTTCCTTTATGGTTTCCCTGAGGAAAATCTTTGTGTTCATTATCTCTTGTGTTTTATTGTTGTGCATGTTATTCTCTCAGATAAGATCCTAAGATCATAATGCTAGATTGAAGATAAAAATATAACATGGTATTAGAGCTAACTTGAGAAGAAGACATTATGAAGCTGCATAATCTAGGGCTTCTTACTTTTTGGGCCTCTCTCCACAAACCATTAGCAAAAGTATGGTAGGATGACTCTCCATTGAAGGGTGCATCTTTCTGTCGAAGTGGAATTTGATTTTGAGCATTTTCAGTTTTTTGTGTGGGAAATTAGAGCTTCTTATAGAAGAGTAATTTTTGAGTGAGCCCAGCATAGGATTTATCTCCTCATGAAAATCAAAGTTTAGAGACTTGGGTCAATATTTTTGGTCAGGTGAAACTCTGGGAAATTCAAACCCTAGTTTGACCCCAAGCTGGAAAAACCCTAAATACTAAAACTGATAAGTTTTGGTACATTCGCTATATCTCGGGATTGGAGAGGGATCAGAAGCTAAAAATTTAACAGGCCAAATATAAAATTCGGATTTACACTGTGTCCAACATTCAGCCTCAGATTCGCTATATTTTAGGAGATATTATCCCTCCAAGTTAGGGTTACAGCCTCTTCCAAGATTCACCCCTAAACAGGACATCTAGGGAGAATTGCTATATCTCGGGCTAAAAAGGTACAAATGAAATTTATGAAGATTTTCAAGAAAGGTAATAGACTTTAATTTCTGTGGTCCAATTTTCAGACTCATAAAATGAAATAGTGAAACGTGGCAGTCCGTACAACTTTGCTGTGCTAAACAGTTTTGAAACAGGTCACCTTGGGAAAACGATCATAAATTCCAATTGGTGAAACCCAGTCTGATAAAACCTATGGTTTTGCAATATTTATAGACAAGGCTACCTAAGTACAAAGTTTCATACACATAGGAGAATTAATTTCAGAGATACTATAGAAACATTATCAAGCATTTCTGCAGAAGAAATTGGAAAACTAGGGATTCTTGTTCTGGGAGCTTCCCTCCACTGTTTTCAGAAAAGGAGTACATTTGACAGCTCACCTTGAAGAGATCTATCTTTCTATCCAATCAAATCTGAAATATTCCAAGTTTTGAAAATTAGGGTTTCTCTGGCAAACCCTAGATCAGCCAACTCCAAAACTAGGACAGACACCTCAAATCGGTAAGATCTAATCTTTTGCTATTTTCATTTGAGGTTCTCATTTCAAAGTGATCTATCACATCAGCTTGATGATAAGCTTGGTGAAGTTGACAACTTCCAATCATGGAAGTATATGATCTCTCTGAAGAAAATGAATTGAACACCTACATAAGTAGAGAGGTTCTAGTTCTAGAGGGAGATGAGGCTAAAAGCCTTACACAAGAAGAACTTGGTCAAGGCCAAGAAGATCATTGTTGATTCAGTCACAGATCAACTTGTACCACAAGTGTCTTCCCTGAAGACACTGAAAGAGATGTTTGATTCCTTGACCAAGCTATTTGGAGGGAAGAACATAAATCAGAACATGAATTTGAGAAAATAGTTGAAGGATGTGAATATCCAAAATCCAAAGACCATACAGTCGAGGGCCTCTCAAATCAAAGAACAACTTGTAACAGTAGAAGAAAAAGTGGAGAATGCAGAAGTGGTGATAGCCACCTTGAATGGCCTCCCAGGATGATGGGATTCATTCATTCAAGGAATGTGTGCTAGAAGGAAGTGGTTACTTTCAACAGACTTTGGGAAGAAGAAGAAGCTTGACTCATAATAAGATAAGAGAAGATGGGAGCAACTAAAGATAAAGATCTCACCATCCAAAGAAGATCCCTCAAGAGATGAGGAATACGAAGAACTCAACTCTTTAAGAACCTCTTATCCATCTTAGCACTTGGATGAGAAACGATGCTATTATGAATGAAGAAGATGATAAAGCTAAAGGCTCCAGAAGGAGTCTACCCACAAAACAAATAAAGATAAGTATTCAATCGCCATTTTATGATATTGTTTTGTTATGCATTTTTTTATATTCAGTTAATGTATTATGCATGATAGAATATTTGCATTAATGACAGCATACTATTAATATGCATGTCATGGGTAAGTAGCTCATGGTGCTATACAACTCTCCATTACTACTTATCTAGAGTGAAACCTCTTTGCTGACATATTGGATTAGTGCACAATCTCAATGTTGTCCTGGTAGATATGGAAGGCATCTAGAAAGTTTCCATGAGATATGGATGAATGTTGTATTGGCTAAAGTAGTTGCATGATCATATATTTATGCATAATAATTTTCCAGTATGAATATTCCTTATGAAATGTTTATAACCATACAAATTCATTTGACTTGTAGGAAAGATCGCAGAGATAATTGCCTACAAGGAAACAAGGATGAGACTTGTTCCGATAAACAAGTGACAACAGTTCAAGATGAAGAATAATTTGACGAATGTAGCGACATCATTGATGCATAAAGTTTCAGCTATGAATAAGTAACCAAGAAGAAAGGGAAGACCAGTTCAACAAGAATGATGTCTAGGATGCAGTATCGATATGTGAAGGGAAGTTCATAATTCCATCATGTAGTAGATGGAAACATCATAAGATACAAGGCAAGATTCATAACACGATGCTTCTCATGCAAAGAAGGCATAGACTGTAGAAGGATAAATTTGCATCCAATGGGAGTTGAGACACATGACAGGAAGAATCATGTGTGCAAATGAAAGAAGGCCTTGTACGAGTTTAGAAGACACCCATGGGATAACACATACATGATGAGCTTGATGAAGATCTTAACCTTTGCTACAAGGTTGATGATGAAATCCTATAGAGGATGACAAGCTCACAAATGGATGCAAGAACTTTTGAAAATATTCAAAATAGAGGATCTTGGTATCCAGTGATCCTAGATGGATACATAGAATATTAGTAGCAGATAAAGATACTTGTCACTCAATTACAGAATGTTTCAGTGCATAGAGTACAAAATACATACGGAGTATGATGCTCCACTTCAAAGGGAGTAACTACAGAATATCCTGAGGTTTGACATGGTACGACAAGATGGACAGATTACTGATGAATCTAGGATTTACTGAGAGTAAAGAGGATTCCAACCTTTGCTTCAAGGTTGAAGGTGGAATACGAGTGATGCTCCTATTATATGTTGATGTTTGTTCCTGACAGAAAAGAGGAACTCATTAAATTTGCAAAAAGAAGACTTGCTGCCGAGTTTGAGATAAAGGACTTGGGGATGATGCACTACGTTCTAGGCATGGAGGTGTGGACAAGGGAAGTATGTAGTAGAGATCCTAAAGAGGTTCAGGATGATGGGCTGTAAGGTCATGACCACACCTATGGCATTGAACCTAAATCTATTGAGTATTGATTCATCAGAGTCAGTTGATGCCACAATGTATCGTCAGATGATTTATTCCTTGATGTACCTAACGAATACGAGACTAGATATTTGCTTTGCTATGAACACATTGAGACATGTTCACGTGATGGTTACAAAGCATGCAGTGAGGTACCTGAAGGGTACAGTTGATTATGGGCTCAAGTATGAGGCGAATTAGAAGATTAACTTAGAGGGTTATGGGGATTCGTATTGGGTAGGTAGTGCCATTGATAGGAAGAGCACTTCAAGGTGCCACTTCAGTATGGGATCAAGTGTGATCTCTTGGTTTGGCAGGATGGATTCCTGCATGGCGTTGAGTACAGCTGAGGCAAAAGATGTTGCCACTTTCTATTTGGGAGGTACTATGTTTCTTTTGAAAACTACTATTTGATTTGATTGATCTGACTTTCATTTTTGTATGATGCAGAGAGGAGCGGTGAAGTTCTAGTATGTGATCCAGATCAAGATCTCTCAAAAGAGGGATTTCTAGAATAGTCGATGAGACAGGTTGTCTGAGCATAAATCTTGGTGAAGCTCATAGGTTTCTGAGATGTAAACAGACCTATAGGTTATCCTTGGATGTAATCGGTCCTGGTGAAGCTTGCAGGTTATCCTTGAACGTAATCAACCCTGATATGATTCTATGCTAGAAATGGCCAAAGTGAAGTTTGAGTACTTCAGGGAGAATCTTGGTGTTCTCCAGATCGAGGTTCCCTCCAAAGGGAAGTGATGAATCCGTGAGCCATTCTGACATGGTGAGAGGATTCTTTCCTTCCATGGTCAAATGTAAGGGCTAATCCATTCTGTCATGGTGAGAGGATTGGTTCCTTCCATGTCAGATGTGAGTGCTGAGCCATTCTGATATGACTGTAGGATTGGTTCCTACATGATCACATATAAGGGATATTTCCATTCTCTGAATAGAGGTACCTGGTCAGTTACCAGGAATACTCATTCTAGGACTGAGGTCCATTCTAATATGACTGTGGAATGTAGTCTCACATGATCATATATAAGTGCATGGCCATTCTGATGTGATTGAGGGATATGTTCCCACTTGATTAGATATAAGGGTTATTTCCATTCTGTCATGGTGAGAGGATTGGTTCCTTCCATGTCATATGTGAGTGCTGAGCCATTCTGATGTGATTGTAGGATTGGTTCCTACATGATTAGATATAAGGTCTATTTCCATTCTCTAAATGGAGGCACCTGGTCAGTTACTAGGAACCCTCAGACTGGGATTGAGTTCCTTTCTGACGATTCAAGGTCAGATGTAAGTGTAGTGCCTTTCCATAGATGATAGTAGTTGTGTCCTATCATGCTGGTGGATGTGAGTGATGTGCCTTTTCACAGATGATAGTAGTTGTGTACTATCATGCCGGTGAATGTAAGTGTTGTGCCTTTTCGACATGGTGTTGGATGTGTTCCTCTCATGGTCAGATGTGAGTGCTGGCCATTCTGACTTAGGGTTAGATATAAGTGCTAAAGAATACCTACAAGGAGGCTAGGCCTACAAACAACATGAAAAAGGGTTGGCTCTATAGAACTTTCTGTGACGAGAAGAATCATGAGATAGCACCTATGATGGTGACCCAGTGATGATCCATATCGAGTGATGATTCAGATCCAGTGATGATGTCTCTGAGATGATCTAGATTAAGTGATGATCCAGATCCAGCAGTGATGATCCAGATCCAGTGATGATGTCCTTGTGATGATCCAGATCCAATGCTGATGTCCCTGTGATGATCCAGATTGAGTGATGATCCATATCTAGTGATGATGTCCCCGTGTTGATCCAGATCGAGTGATGATGATCCAAATCAAGTGATGATCCAGATCTAAGATGAAGATGACTTGAATATGCAGATGACGAGATGATCCAGAGAAGAAGACCAGTGCTAACAAATTGTGTCTAGAGAATACCTTCCTAGTTAAGAGGGAGTGTTAATGTATATGTAACTTCAAAATGTATTCACTTGTATGTTTCATGTATTGTACCCATATTTTTATTCCTGGAAGTATATGTAATGTAATTGAGTCATGTCATGCCCCAATGTTCCTATCAAGAGGTTCTATAATGTAAACAAGTCATTTCAAGTCATTGTGGGTAACCCTCCTATTGTTCAAGGGTTAAAGTCCCAGCAGTTGTGGGGCCCTAGGGTTATTAGACTATCTTAGAGAAGTCAACCCTGGGTGAGTTATTGTAAGTCAGGGAAAATTTTCCACAAGCTGTGGGGCACTAGGGTTATTAGAATCTCCTAGAGATGTCGCCTCTAGTAAGTAATTGTTGAGTGAGGCCGACATGTTGGAGTGGACATTAAGTGAACAAAAGAATATAAATAGAGATTGAGCCTCTCTATTTATCACACACACACTCACTCACTGGGGCGCATGAGTGAGAGAAGAAGTTGCCTGGACAAGAGAGAGACTACTGCTATTGGGAGATCATCTTACTGTTTTGGGGTTTTACTTTTGGTACTGATTCTATCTCAGAGGAAGCTATGGGGTTTTCTCCTTTATGTTTTCCCCGAGGAAAATATTTGTGTTCACTGTCTCTTGTGTTTTATTGTTGTGCATGTTATCCTCTCAGATAATATCCTAAGATCATAATGCTAGCTTGAAGATAAAAATATAACACTATAGCACTCCATTCGTTCATAAATCAAAAGGAATATGACAAGCACCCAAACAACTCCAAAACAATCAAGAATTGCTCCAAAACAACCAAAATGCAACCAAGAATCAATTACTGAGGAGAGGAAGGGATAATCCTGGGTCTAGAGGGTGAATGACTATCACATGCAGCCTAAAAACCAAAATCCATCAAAAAAAACCCAAAAATAAAGGAAATCTGAACCAAAAGCTGAGTTTCAAAGGGTGATACACTTTCCTGTACTACACCAGAGTGTCTATGAGGGGTCGGATCACCTTCTCCACTGCAAAAGAGTGCCTATGAGGGATAGGCACACCTACAAGGCTCCATAAGAGTGCCTATGATGGTACCAGAAGACTTACAACATAGTGTAAAAGCACTGACGATGCACTTTCTTGTAAGGAAAAAAGAGCCTATAGAGCCAACACTTATGACACTAAAAAATGATTCCAGCAATGCTCTGTCCACATAACCCAGGTGTGCCAGTGGAGAAACAGATAAATTAAAAGCCAGATTTCCTATGGGAGAAGGGCAAAAGGTCTGATAGTGACCCAAAGAGTATCAAGAGGATGCAAGACACTCTTCACAGACAAAATTTAAAGGAAGGAAGGTCTCTAGAGGTTATAAAAGGGATTGATAAACAGATATGAAATCAAAAACAAAATGAAATAAAATCTATGTACGTCCCCAGTATGGTCACCAAATTTGTTATCGGATAAATCTACTCAAGCGAACTCAAGCCAGATCTCCCTAGTCCAAATGGACCTAGAACAAATCAAATACAGAATACAATCTACTTTCCTAGATCAAATAGAAATGCAAGATAACAAATAGATCACCTACCTGTAATATGCATATCATCTTCTCTCTTTGTTGATCCAAGCTCCAGAATCTTCAGATCTTCAGCTGCAAAACCCTGTTAAGCAAGTGGAAACAAGCAAACAACATATGCGTATCCAAACATATAATTGATCTAAGCTAACAGTTAAGGAAGACAGCTCTAAATATTATTAACATAATAACATTTATGGAAAGAGATTTGTATTAATGTAATCAAGGAAATACACAGAATTACAATGAGAAGGAACATCACAACCTAGCCTTAACATTGCAATCTTCCATCCAACAATCCAAGCCAAAGCCTCCAAAGCAAGATAGTAATCCACCTAGAAATTCCACCAGCATAAGAGTACCATAGTCCTTCCTCCCTTCCAAATGGAGAGAGGGTTCAATTTATAAGGCTAAAGGGATAGAGTAGGTTGAGGATTAGGAGAAGGAGTCTAAGAGATCTTCCCAATAGGTTAGGAACCAAATGCCACCTCACCTAGATAATAGGGATAGACATCCACCTCATCCACCTTCGAGAAGGGTCTCAAAGCTCGATCTTTTGCCCTCAAAACAGTACCAGTGCACCTTCCATGAAGGGAAAAAGCACCATCGGTGCACCTTGCAGTGGGAGACAGAGTGCCGGTACCAATGCAGCTAGTATGAAGGGAAAAAGCGTCATCGGCACACCTAGCACGAAGGGAAAGAGCGTCGGCCTTCTAAGAGAGGGAAAAAAGGTAGAAAAAACCTCATCTTCAATTCAGTTTAGCAGAGAGAAATTTGGGGATTAAGAAAAGGGTTAACAAATGGATCAAGACTGAAGATTTCAGTGTAACACACCCAATATGGTTGTCTGACTCAAGGGGGCACCTACTCTTCTATTTGTATCACATTGGGTTAATGTTTCATTGATAATTTCAACCTAGGCAAGGAGAGTTGGAAACTTACCTCCCTACGATTTGAGTTGTTGATCCCTTGACTCTGAAATTTGAAGGAGATGGGGGCGGCTTTTGATTCCATTATTTGTGCATGGGTCACAAAATCATTTAATGCAATCTCTTTGAGTGCAAACACACATTCCACCATTAGCTCATGGTGATCCCATGGTTCAATGAAAAGTCTTCATGAGAATTGAACTTTTACCACTAGTGAAAAAGTGGGATGCCATATAATGAGAAAGTGAATAAAAGATTTAAGGCTCTCCTTAAGATAAGATGAAGTTACTAATTAATTTTGTAGTATATAGAACGAAGAAAAGGAGAATATAATGAGAGGAAATCATAATTAATTTGGATGAAAAGGATTGTTTCGAACCAAGGTGTATGGATGAACCAAAATTTTATAAGGAGTACATAAGCCTTTATGAAAAGGTTTTTGTTGGGGGTATTATCATGATTAGGAAATGTTTCGTTTCATTTATGAAATGTTTTCAATTGGGTATTATCATGGTTAGGAGATAATGCATTTTCACCTTCTAAGAGTTCATGCCATTCAAAGGTTGAAAAAATGACATGTTTTTAATATGGATCCATTTGGATACGTGTGAAGAATGATGTGGGTTAAATTACTATGAATAATTTGTTGCTTTTTATGTGGGGAACTTTGATTATGGTACAATTCTATTATCTGCGCAAACTTGTTTCCCTTTCCATCTTTAAAAAAGGAATCCTCTAACGTTGTTATGTATATTTTGTAATTGTTCTTACTTCAATTCCTTTAGAACATCAATATTATAGAGATAGCGATTTTTATCTTTTAATTTTTTAAAGTATGAGATAAAGTTAATGGAAATTAGTTCATATTTTTGTAATTATCGTTTTTTTATGTATGAAAATAGATATAATATTTGAAGGAAGTTTCATAATTATGTTTTGTATTCATGAAAGTAGATAGAACTTTTCAAATCAACTTTTCAAATAATGAACTTCAGTTATGAACAATGGAGCATCAAATCAATTGGTGGATATACATTGAGAGGCTATTTACCTCTTGATTAGAAAGATTTTTTTTCCATTTCTTGTTCACCTACTTTCGACTACTTGAGAGATGATTTTTTTACCATAAACTAAGAGTGTTTTACAAAATTGTGATGTTCAACACCACTTGAACATAATTTTGTAAATATGATTGTTTTATTTATGAAAATAGATAAAACTTTTAAAGGAAATTTCATAATGCCATAAGTATGGTTTTTTATTCATGAAACTAGATAAAAATTTTCAACCCAACTTTAGAAATAATGAACTTAATCTATCAACAATGAAACTTGAGAATAACTAGTAGAACATGCATTAGATGAGACGCTATTTGCACGCTATTTGCCTCTTGCTTAGAAGCATTTTTTCCATTTCTTTTAATAAAAAGGAAAATGAGTACAATATAGGGTAGGTAACCTAGTTCCAACTACTTGAGAGATGACAATTATACCCTAAACTAAGAGTTATTTACAAAATTGTGGTGTTGAAGACTACTTGAACATAGTTAATAAAATTTTGTTGCATTCTAGTTCCTACTTGTCATAGCATCTTTATTAAAATGTTTGCATTGTATATAAATTGTCAAGCATTAGATAAATTGAAATTTACATTTACATGTATATGGCACCCCCTTCAATTGTGTACACAACTAGGAACTAATAGTAAGAGGTAGTTATCCTTTTAGTTGTCAATTACGTCTACCCCATGTTATTGTGGGATGGAGTTTGATCCTCCCCACCCAAGTTCTATTCTCAGAAGTGGAATGTTGAGTTCATAATGAGTATATTGTTTTAATGGCTTTGATATTTGTTGTTCACACTGCCTTAATATTTGAAGAATATAGGGTTTACCTTGGGTACTATCCTTAGAATCATGGGAAGTCCTCATGGGGTTTCCCCAGTGTTGTAACTTGGAAAAAAATGCGACTCTTGAATCTCTTGATTAGTAGAATACATTAGAGGAAATTTCAACTCAAAATGGGCCTCCTAAAATGAATTAATAAAATAATAGTTAATATTATAAAATAATATTTATTAATTTTGGAGGAAGAAAAGAAAAAAAATACTTTTTTGTTTGTATTTTTGACATATCTCCCAGTGTTTTTACTCAAATTTCGATTGGGAGAGCTCTTTGGATGCGGAATTAAATTCCGCATCCAACGAGCTCTCCCGATCGAAATTTGAGTAAAAACACGGGGAGATATGTCAAAAATACAAACAAAAAAAATAGTTTTTTTTATGATACCTATCCCCAAATTTATATTAAAAAAGTGTTTAAGACCTATACGGTATTTCAAATTTAAAGCAATTTCGTTGGCTAACACATGAAGAAGCAATGACACATGAAGTTTCTTTAAAGCTCCTAGGACCACAATAACTTAGCATTATCATGTATTATTTTGCGTTGTGGTACTCATTTATGAGGCCAAGAGGAATTACTACTAGAAATAGCATAATATGTAATTTATTTTATTTCATTTTTTAGAAAAGTAAAACACAAAAAACACAAATCACTAGGGACCTCAAAAGTCATAACAGACAAAGAGGGATTTGAAGAGTCTCTAAGGAATTATCTTTTAAATTTTATAAAGAAAATTTGCGAGAGGGGGTCAAGGACTTTAAGCTGATGGATTTTTGCTTGCCCATTTTTGTAAGAACCATTTCTTGTTTAAAAGGAAGGAGAAGCCACTTAGATAGAGTTTTGCATAGAAATATTGTTTTCATGTGGATGAATGTTTATAAACTATTTCATGCTTGATCTCATGTGGATATGGATTATGATAATTTTAGATTTATGAATTGATTTTTCCTATAGTTTTATGTTTCTTGCTCCATATGTGATATTTCTATTTTATATTTTCTTTCTATGAGCTATGAATTTTGAAAGGTGTGAACATCATCATCATTGTTCTTATATTTATATTTCATTCTGTTATTGTTTAGCTACTTCTAAAATACAAATATCTTAATTTGGAAAATGGATTTTCAATGTTATTTCAGTACTTGTTCCTTGTATAGCTCAATCCTAGATGGGATACGTTAGTATAGCTAGATAAATGCATTTAGAGTAGAACATACGCCATTACATTCTTTAAAATAAAACCATAAAACGTGAATTGGGTTGCAACTAATGAAACCCTAAAACCAATGAAAAATAACTGGGCTACAATTTGTATGGGTTCCGTATTCAAAATGATTAAAGGTGTAATTGATACCTTTTAATGAGGATAACTCCTTGTTGTAGATTCTAGGACATTCCCATGAGTTACTGAGTTTCTTTTAAATAAGATGTTTTTCACAAGAAAATATGATGGTATTGATATTGAAGAATACATAGAATATCATAAGAAAAAAGTTTTCGGTTGGAAAAGTTCTCTATGAAATAATCTAAGAGATGAAGAAACCATATAGGGTTTTTCATTCTTTTTTAATGAACAATTAAAACTTTAAAATAAAGGATATGAACAAATATTTATAGGTAAATGGTCTCATGTTATGAAGATGGATAAATAAAGCACTAATGGTTTTTTAGGTAACCACATTTTATTACAATTCATGAATGTATTCAGTAAGAGAAGGACACTATTTCTATTATCTATATGCAAGCATAATTTTATCAATGTTGGCTTGGATAAAATATTGACCTAATATTCAAACCATGCAAGTTGAGGTTTTAATATTTTAAAGAATTGAATATTACCATGGATAAATATGCTTTGCATTCATATATTCATGCTATAGATATGGATGATGTGGATATTATTATGGTATATCCTTAGAAGGAATTGGTTTAGTTAACATTAATATGAAAAAAAAAGGTTTATCAATATTTGGTAAAATAAATAAATAAAATCATATTGCAAGATATCGATTTTAATAAACAAGAAGGGCCCAAGGTGTCACAAGAAGCAATTATTATTGGGAAACTCGTTACAAAACCTATAGACACATTATTTAAAGGGTTTAAGTTTGAATCATAATAAGAATTTATAGAAGCACACAAAGGGAATCCCAATGAAGGGCATAAAATGAATAAGAATATGCAAAGTTGAAACCCTCAAAGGGACCATAGGTAGACGTGTCAAATAAAAAAAAATGAATAGCTAAGATTGCTATGTATTTCCATGCACACCACCCTGAGAAACAACATTCATAAAGAAAAGGTCATGATAATAAAAAAACTTACTATACAGTAGAACAAAACTAAAAAGGAATTCAATATAGATTTACATAAAGGAATAAATCCAATGCATGGAAATATCGTAGTAGAATAACATTAACATGGAACCAATGAAACAATCATAATCAAAATGTGATCAAAATCAAGGTGGAAAGGTTGTAGTTGGACCCTATGTCCACATTTCACTAGGCTAGATGGGTGATTGTGCTTAGTATCAATTGACTACATTTCTTCGTAGATCATATTATATAGTGTGTACTCTTGTTTTAAGGACAAAATATGCAAAAGGGTGTGGATTTTAATGTACATAGGGATGATAAAATGGGGTAACTAAGAAGGTACCTAAGTGGGATAATGAATGTTATGTGCCCATGATCATCAAATAATCCCACTTAGTAGTTAGAGGAATTCCACATGAGTAAAATATTTTGTTTGATATGTTGGATGTTGATCATTGTATTGTAACAAGTGTGGTTTGTGGAGTGATTCCTTCCACGATGATGTAGGAGCATCAAGACAAAGTCCTATGTTTGTTGAATAAGAAATCAATGTTATTCTTGATTTTACATGTAATCAATTCTAGAAGGATAGGGTTAGTTGTTAGGATTTATTTTTATTGTAATAACTGGCATTTTTCCACTATTGTCCTCAAACCTTGCAAGAGGTTCCTCGTGGATAGGACTTGTTATAGATTTAATTTTCTTAGGCATTCAGATCCTATTGTTGTGCATCTAACATGTTTATTGCAATCCTATCTAATTGTAATTGATATAAGAGAAGAAAATAAGAAGATCAAGAGTGTGTGTGTGTGTGCAAGAGTAAGTGAGAATAAGATGTAAGTGTACTGGTGTGGATTGAATGAAGAATAGAGTTTAAATCTCTGCGTATGTGTTTGTGTATTGAATGTATTCTCTCAATAACCAGAAAAATGAATTTACACTCTTGATGTGGATTATTTTATGATCTAATAATCCGTTGAATAATTCTCAAAGAGTGAGATACATTTCTACATAGTAAATTAATCAACCTATGATCAAACTTGATTGTTACAGTCTAAGTTAAAAGTCTGTAAAATCCAGTATATTAATGGTTATGGTTAAGTTCCTCAATGGAAGAGTGCAGATCCACAACATTCTATTAATATATGCAACCTTCAACAGATCAGAGGTCGAGAGCGAGGCCACAAAGAATCGATGGTTCGTGAAAGCTGAATTGCGGAAGCCACCTTTGGAAAAGTGGGAAGGAGGATCTGCAATCCACAATACACATGTGAAATGGGCCGTTGCAGCCAAAAAGTTTGTGGAATCCTAGTTACGAAAGTTTGTGAACCTGAAATCCACAATTGCGGAAAAGGTCTTGTGGAAAGGGGCTTGCAGAAAAGGGCCTTGCAAAAAGGGTCTTGTAGAAACGCCATTACGGAAAGGTAGTTGTGACAGAGAAATTGCGGAAGGAAATTATTGCGAAATAAAGTTTGTGGAAGGGGATTTTGTTCAACATTTCAGGAACAATAAGAGAACTTTAGATATTCTAGCTTTCATTTGTCATCAGTTTTGGTATCAGAGCATATCAGACCCTATAGAAAGATGATGTAGAGACGGGGAAGAGCACATGGAGTTCCTGTAGGACATGGTCAAGGAAGACAAGATGTGGAGATAGACACAAAAATGTAATTAAGAGAACTTCAAGCTAGGATGGAAGCTATGGAGAGAAAGAATTTAGAGAATAAAAACACTAGTGATGAAGAAGAATATTCTGAAGACAAGTAAGAATAGGTTACCAAATAAGTAAAAGTATTGAAGATGTTGATGAAGGCTAGTAATAGACCAAGAGTTCAAGTCCCTATGTATGAAGGTAATCTTAATGTTGAAGAACTCATGGACTAGATCAATTCTTTAAATAAGTATTTTGACTTTGAAGAAATTAAAGATAAAAAGAACGCGAGATATGCAGCGACCAAAATGAAAGGGCATGCAACTATCTAGTGGGATGAACTTCATATCTACAGAAAAAGAAGAGGTAAGACTAAAATCTACTCCATGGATAAAATATTATATAAAAATAAAAGTCAATTTTTGCCTAAGGATTATCAGTTGACTCTCATTAGATAGCTACGGAATATTAAACAAAAGGGTATGATTGTTAAAGAATATACATAAGAGTTCTTTAAGATAAGGATTAGAGATGGACAGACACAAGGGGAGATAGAAAGAGTGGTCAGATATATAAATGGAATGATATTTGAAATACAATATGAGATTAGTTTGCTGAATTTTAAGACTGTCAAAGATGTTTTCCAGGAATCCTTTGGGGTAGAAGAAAAGCTACTAAGAAGAAAGAAATAGAAGAATCGAGGGATAGGTTCTGCCAGAGGAAATCCAAACAAAGGAGGTAAGTTTCTAACCTCTAAAGATGATGTACAAGGATACACTAGCCACATGCCCCAAAGAGGAGGATTAAGAGGAGGTAGAGGAAGAGGTAGAAATAGAGAGGTGAAGTGCTATACATGTGGAGAAATCGGACACATGTCATGGGAGTTACCAAGGAATAAACCTACATCTCAGAGGAATGCAAACATTGTTGAGGCTTGTGAGGAGTCTAATGAAGAAGTTGAGGTGAATAATACTCCTCAGGAAGAAGAATATTTTATGTTGAAAAGAGTTTTAGTAAAGACAAACAAGAAAGTGCATGGACCATCCTAGTGGAAGAGTCTATTCAGGCCTAAATGCAAGTCACAAGGTAATTGTTGTAAGATGGTTATTGACACCGGTAGTACAAATAATTTGGTCTCCACAGAGATGGTAGAGAAGTTGAGATTGGAGAGGATGAAACATCTAGCTCCTTACAAAGTGTCCTCTCTGCAGAAAGGACATCAGCTCTTGGTGAATGAGTAGTGCAATGTGGAGTTTCAAATTGGTACTTATAAAGATGTGCCATTATGTGATATAATGCCCATGGACGTGTGCCATATACTCTTAGGGAGGCCATGCCAATATGACAGAAAAGTTTTTCATGATGGGAGAAAGAACACTTATTCTCTAGAAAAGGATAGAAAAAGACATACATTGTCAACATTGCAGGATGAAGTAGTTCCAGAAGGTTTAGGGTCGAATATTTTGCTGATGACTGGGAAGGAACTATTACAAGAGGTTAAGAAAGAGGATGCGATACATTTCTCTCTTGTTGGTAAACCAAAGGTAATTTTAACTTCTACAAATTTAGATGATTTTCCTACTAAAGTTAGAATTTTTCTTGATGAATATGTTGATATTATTATGGATGAGTTACCAAATGCTTTACCTCCTGTGAGAAGTAATATTCATCACATTGAATTAATACTTGGTGCAAGTTTACCTAATAAGGTATCCTATAGATTAACTCATCAAGAGAATGAAGAAATTAAGCAACAGGTTCAGGAGCTGTTAGATAAAGGGTTGGTGAAACAGAGTTTGATTCCTTGTGCAGTACCCACTATACTTAGCCCAAAGAAGGATGGTGGATGGCGTAGGTGCACTGACTATAGAGCAATTAATAATATTACTATCAGGTGCAGATTTCCTTTACCCCGTATTGATGATTTGATGGATTGTTTGAGTGGTTCAAAGTATTTTTCAAAGATAGATTTGAAAAGTGGTTATCATCAAATAAATTTAAGAGAAGGGGATGAATGGAAGACTGCATTCAAGACTAGTGATGGATTGTATGAACGGTTAGTAATGACATTTAGGATTACTAATGCACCTATTACTTTTATGATATTGATGAATGAGGCCTTAAAAGAATACAGTGGAAAATTTGTGATAGTGTATCTAGATGATATTATGATATTTACTCAGAATAGAGACGAACATTTTAGACATATTAAATTGGTGTTGGAAACCTTGCAAAAGGAGAATATGTTGATAAATATTAAAACATGTAGTTTCCTGAAGAAAGAGTTGATTTATTTGGAATTCATGGTTTCAGAAGAAGGGTTGAAGATGGATCCATATAAGGTGCAAGAAATTTTGAGTTGGACAATTCCAAGGAATGGGTATGAGGTAAGAATTTTTCATGGTATTGCAAGTTTTTATAGAAAATTCATCAGGAATTTTAGTCAAATTTGTACACCTATAATAGACACGTTCAAGGAAAGTAGACAACATTATAAGTGGACAGAAGTGTTGGTCACTTTATATGCTAGTTAATTAAAACCATCATGCAGAATGCTCAATATAAATTATCAACCCAGGGAAGTCTTTTTATTTCAAATATAATTCACATTGTCTTTGCTTAAACACTAAGTAGTTGATGAACTGAATAAACTATCCTACTTATCTATTTAGTCAAAATACTCCCATCATTAAACTGATCTAAACTACCTATCTAAGAATTCAGAATTGCAATCACTTTCCTACAACTTCAATCCAACAATGAATGATTCATGAAATAAATATCTAGACTTAATTATATAGAAAGTTAAATCCGAATTTACTAGACTATATGTGAATTCATTGTGACTAGTTTAATACAACCTTAATCTAAGATAAGAAATAATAGGAATTGAATCAAACAACTCTAAGCTATAGTCTACCTGAATTAGCAACCCTAAGAAAGACAAGTAATTGAAAGGAACTGAGGAAGAGCTTGAATGTTACAACTATCACAACCATGCATAAAGGAAACTAACCTACAAAGTTGAATGTCACACCACACTGCTACAAATTAAAGGAAATACAGTACTGAATATTCAAGGAAACACAACGATTGAACATTATTGTTGTAGATACTAAAATAAATGCATTTAATGTAACTTCCACACCACACAACCAATTAAACAAAACATATAATTAACTCGGCGATCTCTATGGGAAGGTGGGCCCAGCCTTACAACATAGACGTCGGAACTAACACAAGTTAAAACATAGAGATCTAAAGAATCCTGTTCCTTATATTAAAATGGTGGAATGAAAGTACAGTCTTTGTTACAGCTCACCCAGTAAAATATGATATTCTCCAACCCTTGGATCCGAATGTTTCCAAATATGTATACATCAACAACCGTTACCCTCACCCACTAATATCGGGTAGCCAGGATGATCTACGATCTTTAGGATGCCCTGTTACATGCATTGTTACAGTTGTGGGTGGAATTAAAAAAAATTAGGGAATATAGGAAATTTTGTTGCCCGAGAAGGTAAATGAATAATAGAACCAATTCAAGAGATGCCGTGACAACTGCAGCTAACTTTAAGCAATAGCGCATTGTTTCAACCAATTCTGTCACATCCATTCCTATTGCAACCTGCATCGAATGATGATCCTTTGTTGGATCCGCATGTAGAAATGGAACTTGTAGGTCACAACTTGTACTATTTTTGTAAAATCATAATATGTTAACATAATTCAAGAAGCAAAGTCCTGATTATAGCAATAATAAGCATTAATAAGATGAAACAATAATTAATCATACCTGCGAAGATTCAGGGCTCAAGTGAGGAAAGAACATTTGTTTGGTGTGCAGAATGGAGTAAGACAAGACAAATAGGGTATAATGGATGTGTTTAAAAAGGGGCATTTTGGGACCCAACATCTCCACCCAACTTCTCTGTTGCATGTCCTCGTGTGACAACATCCACTAGTCTGAATCAGAGTCTAGAACTGTACCTTGCTCATGGAGAGATGAAAAGTTGTAGGAGGATTCAGGTGAATCCCTCCCATCTAGATATCCATTATGGGAAACCCAATATTTCCAACACTACCTTTCCTCTACTTTTGTCAATGAAAAATCTTCCCTATACGGTTTTGTTGGCCACCAAATAAGTGGGGATTTGAATTTAAGTCCCAACCAGTTAACTCCACATCTCCTCATGCATTCAACGTAACACTCAACCCTAGGAAGATCCTCTTTAAAATTCTTAAATCAATACGGGTCTCATTTCTTTACTGATGAAGGGGAAGCCTGCCACCTATTCTTACTGCCTTCCAAATCCAAACGTTGCTTCTTGGAAATCTGGCTAACATAAGTGGAGATGACTTACTCTTGAAGTTGGACAAGCTATTGAGTATGGATGGGATATTTAATCCTTTTCTCTTGATGAGTATGAATAAGGCGATTGGATTGAGGTTCACTCCAAATACAGATATTGGAGTTAGCCTCATTATGAAAAACTGTCCGAAATAAATCCTCCCATTCCACATGGTTGCTAACAAAATAAGAAAAATCCCTCAGCTAGATATCACCTAGGTGAGGAGCAGGATTTGAATATCAATCCATGGCAAAATCCATTTCATGTAAATAAAGCTCACACAGAATATTCTTCTTGGTGAAGCTACTTTCCATAAAAGTTTCCAAAATCTGGTTAGAAGATGCTACTCCGTAAGGTCTCCCTTCTTTTAATGCCTTCAACTTAAACTGGGTGTAATGTTCATATAAAAATACAGGATAAGAGGGAGAAGGGGCTTTGGAGCTCATCAATTTGTGGGAGAGAATGTATAGTTGGTCTTTCTCCTTTTTCTTGGACTTGAATTTCTTCAGCTAATTCAATTCTTTATGTACTTCTTCCCAACGGAACTTCTGGAATTTTAGCTCTTCTTCCCATATTTCCCTCAATTCACTGATAGTCTTCCTATGGCGAATAAGGGGGATCATTCCTTTCTAATATCTATCCACCTCACTTTTCCATTTATTTAATTTTATTTTCAGTAGTGAGAGTTCTTCTATTAGACCTTGAATTCTTTCCTCTCCTACATCCTTCTCCTCATCAGAATCTAAATTGACAAAGTCTTGAGAAGATTGCATCCATACCTTATTACCCAATGTTTCAGCCTGATTGTTCTGAATCGAAAGTGAAACAACTTCCTCTTCTATCAGTGATCCAACAACTTTTGCAATCAGTTCTGAGGATGTTGGTTCTTGTGTAATATCACCTTCTTCCTGAAGCCCTTTCTTATCAACTCCAACAACCAATTGTGAATATGTTGGTTCTTGTGTGGCAACATCTTCCTATGTTCCAATCTTAGTATCTTCTTGAGTCTCGGCTGCAACTTCTTGATTCTCAGCTCTGGCTTCAACAAGGAGCTGTAGAGATGTTGGTTCTTGCGTAACAACTTCCTGCTCTCCCAGTCCCTTTGACTGCTTTGGTTTCTCTTTAGTTACTTCTATATCCCATGAAAGATGAGACTGGTCCTCGAGTATTTCAGTGTCCCCAGATAGATGAGACTAGTCCCTGAGTATTTCAGTGTCCCCAGATAGATGAGACTGGTCCCTGAATGCTTCAGTGTCCCCTGATGGCTGGGATTGCATCTGTTAATCTTCTCCTAGTTCCAAGTCAAGGATTATGTCAACCTCAAGGTCAATTGTCCCTATATGAATGGGAGTCTCAGCAAGGTTTCCTGAGGATATTGGTTCTTGTGTGACAACATCCTGATCAACTTCAAAATTTTCCTATTGCTGAATTTTTCCCTCCACTAGTTCTATGTCCTGAGATTGTTCTGGGGTCATAGTAAAAACTCCTAACTTTAGGCATGGGATTGTCTCGACCTATGGCTCACTCACTTCCAATTGAGTAGCAACTTCAACAAACATTTACAACATTTTTGGTTCTTGTGTAGTAACACCCTGTGGCTGAGTCTATAATTGCTCATATTCCCTTACCTCTATATCGGGATCATTTCCACTTCTAGTTCTTCTTTACCCCTCAATTCCACCGCAGATGTTCCTTTCTCTTCTCCAAATTCCTGTGTGGGTTTTTGTGCCACAAATTCACACATCGTGACTTTGTATCCTGATTGATTAAAAATTTCTCCACATGTAGGGAAAACTAGTTTTTCCAATTCTTCACCTTCCTCAACCGGAAGTGATCCTTTGACCTAATCTATGGCTTCTACCAATGTGTGCAATATCCTTTTCACTTGTTTCTTGCATGTTTTATTCCATCTTTCCACTTCCTTTCGGATCACCTACACATATTCCTTCAACATACCATTTTCAAACAAACGTCCCTCAATTTGAGGTTCCTTTGGAGCAAGTTCTTATCGGGCAGCATTTGTCCTAGGTCTCGAGATGGGAAATTCAATGTTTGCTTCGATGTTTGCCCATTTTTCTTGCGTTGGTTCTGTTACTTCAATAGATTTGGTTCTCCTTGTTCTTACTGGCCATGAGGCCTGCACCTCCTCTTTTGATATTCTTCTCTTCCTTTGTGGTAGATGGATTTCCAATTCTACAGTTGATGTAGAAGGAATGTCTCCTATTTCAGCATCTTATTTGGTCTCTGCCATCTCTGTTTCCTCTTCAATAAGAGTTCCCATCCATTCTGGAGAGGATTCAATAGTGAGAACCTCTACATCTCCTTCTGTCTTCATAGCTCCTACAGCTTTAGCTTCAACTGTCATAGCATCCAATGCTACTCCGGCTTTATCTTCTGCTGCCGTAGCTCCCAAATTCTCTATCCCCTCTGTAGGGTTTTTTGTTGCTACATCCTCACCTAATTCTTCTTCTTTGTTATCTGATTTTGTCTCATCTCCCCCCAAACTGAATTGCAGGGACTCTGGTCCTCCTTCTCTTCTTCCATCCCCCTAGGTGTGTAGGTGCCTCCTCTTCTTTTTGTATTTGAACACCCCACAAAAGTGCAGGTGCTTCAATTTCCTCCTCTATTGGAACACCATGCAAAAGTATAGGTCCTTGGTTTATTTGAGTTTGACCAGTAAATTATTCCCAGGTTTGGTTTCTCTAAGCTAAGGCCCTTAAGACAAGCAGTTCGATCAGGCTGTGATGGGTGAGCAAATAATATGAGTGTCAGGATCATCTGAGAAGTCTAGCCATGTGATTTAGGTCTTTAAATAGATAAAAGATAATATTGAGTAAATCCCTATGGAGTAAATGAGACAATAGAGGAAACTTAAAGAAATACACAGTTTGATACCTACCTTCACACGTAATGTACTTCTTCAAGAAGACTGCCACTTCATTCTAGGGGTGAGGAAGTGAGTGTAGTGCTATCCCCTTCTTCGCTTGGCAGGTCTATTCATCGGCTAGAAGAAACTCCCACATTGCAGCAACGTTGCGGGTTCTTCTTCCAAACCAGGCCCTTCCAATTTTAAAAACGTTAGCAACCTCTGCTACAATCTCCTTAGTAACTTATTTGTGTAAACCCTTGACCTCTGAATGGGTTTTTGTGAGATTCAGACTAAACTGCAGAGATGTTTCTTGATGAAAACCACTTAAACATTGGAAAAACTCAGTCCAGCTAGCAGCTTCAAAGATGGCTAAAACCTCAGCATTTGTTCACAATTCCTGCATGTTTGTAGGTTCATGTTGTGCTGGGATACCCATGTTTCCTCTCTTTCTAAATGCTGGTATCAACTCAAAAATTTACAGGCCCAATAATGGAGGTTAGAACACAGGGTCATGCACAAACATCTGATGTTGGGGTTGGGAAAATTAGGAAGGTTAAGACAGTCGTAATAAGGGAATCATTGGTAATATTTGGCCTCAAATTAGGAAAAAGGTGACAACCATAAGATAAGCTCGAGTACCCATTAGATCGTGCGGATTGACAATTAACAAAGCATTGGTATAATGATAGGTATAAAAAGGCGATCATGATTAATTTTGTGAAATATACTAAGTTCTTAATCATGTAAATAATTGCAACGATGCCTTAGTAATTATGCAATGAACCGTTACTTCTCTAAATAATATAGCGTGTCAAATGCTGCCATCAAATTTAAATATGATTGCATGCATGCTGCAATGATGTTCCTTTCGACAAACCAAAAACTGTGTTTTCAACATTGATGGAAACATAATTGAAGTTGTGAGGTGAGTTGGAATCAACAAAATCGCGGGCGACAAAAATTCCTGAAAAATCTGGAGGAGTCACATCCCTTCTATGGATAAATATGGAAGATTCGTAGCCGAGAAAGATAGGAAATCTGCTAGAATTTGGCATAGTCATAGCCATGAGAAATAGGAAAAATCTGCTAAAATTGGTGGATTCGCAGCCACGAGAAATAGGAAAAATATGCTAAAATTGGTGGAGTTGTAGCTGCAAGAAATAGGAAAAGTCATCTAGAATTGGTGAAGTCACGGCTATGAGAAATAGGAAAAGTCTGCTAAAATTGGCGGAATAATAGCCGCGAGAAATAGGAAAAGTTTTCTAAAATTGGTAGAGTCACAGTTTGAGAAATAGGGGAAATGGAAAATTTATGGAGTTGCAGCTACGCGGAATGGGAGAATAGTCAAATTTTACTGATTTGCAGCTGTGCGGAATGGGAAAATAGGCAAATTTTTATGGAGTCACAGCTACGCGAAATAGGAAAATAGGCAAATTTTTACGGATTCGCAGCTATGTGGAATGGGAAAAATAGGAAAATTTTTACGGAGTCACATCTGCACGGGACTGTTCATCATTCAAATTTTTTCTTCGTCAAGAAGCTTTTTCCAAAACAGGAAATTGGAATAGGGGCTCACGATAATTAGGCCCAGTCATGAACATTTCTCTTTAAGTAAATTCCTACACAGTTTCTTCAAATAAAACTGATCAAGTGTAAAGGAAAACAAAACACAAAAATGAAAACAACAAAACATCAAGTTATTTATGTACAAAAATTTATTTTGTGTGGAAATCATAGTGACTTTCTAAAGATTGATAGGGGAAGAGAAAGAATCCTTCCTTTGCACTAACTGGTATCCCAGATCAACCGCAACCTATGAAATAAATGCGTCCCTTAAGATTGGTTTGTGGTACAGTTGCAGCATGTGACCATTAGCAAATAATGGTGTATAGTTTTCGTCGATGGTGACCAGGCGGACTGTACCATTATCAAATACTCTATCTATCTAATATGGATCCAACCATCTTGTTTGCATCTTACTTTTGAAGTACCTTTTGAATCTTGAATCATATAATAATTCCCAATCTCCTTCACAAAATACTTTCTTCTTGATGAACTCATCATGCCATTTGGATCACTGTTGCTGAATCAATGTTGTTTGATCCACTGTAGCTATATGGTTTTCATTGAGTTAATTTAATTTATTTATTCTACCCCTCTAGGCTTCTATTACATCCAATTTTACGTCCATGGCCATCCTCAAAGTCTTGATTTAGAATTCGATAGGGAAGACATCACTCATACCATACACCAAGTCATAGGGGGAGAAACCTGTGGTATTGTGCCAAGTAGTGCGATATGCCCACAATGCTTCCGGAAGCCTGTCAGCCGAGTCTCTGCGATGGATTCTGACTATTTTAGTAAGGATAGGTTCAATAACTTTATTGGTACTTTCCACCTAGCCATTGGCATGGGGATGTTAAGGTGAATTTATCCTATGTTGAATATGGTACTTCTGTAGCAAAGCTTCAAATTTGTGTGACACAAATTCTGGTCCTCCATTTGTGATTATTTCCTTGGGTACCCCAAAATGAGTGAATATTTCCCTGTGTAGGAAATCTATTACAACCTGGTCATTGGCTTTCACCAGATCCACCACCTCCACCCATTTTGTCATGTAGTCGGTGCAAACTAAAATGTAAGATTTCTACTTCGAGGAAGGGTTGATATGCCCAAAAAAATCTAAGGCCCATTTGTCAAAGGGTTCAACCACAAACCATGGTTGAAGAGGAATTTCATCCAATATGTTAGGTTGGCCAATTATTTGACTGCTGTCACAAGCCTGAACATACTTCTTTTCATCTCTGAAAACTGTTGTCCAATAATAGACCATTCTTAACACCTTATGACCTGTCGTTTTATCTGCAAAGTGTCCCCCACATGGCTCATCATGATAGGCCTTAAAGATATGGAAGAATTCATCCTCTCTTGCAGATATTATGATCTCAAGATCAATACCTGTGTAGAAATGATGACCATCTATCAAGCAATACCTGGCACTTTGTTGAATAATTTTCCTTTTTCTCTCTTTGAAAAATGTGTTGGAAGCTTTCCTTTAGCCAAGTAGTTAGCAACATCTGCATACCAAGGGGAATGAGCTGAACCTACAAATAAATGTTCTTCTGGGAAAGAATATTCAACTAGTAAGCTTTCATCACAGTTAGTAAAATGAGATAAAAAATCAGCAACAACATTTTCTTTCCCAGGTCTGTCAATAATTGTAATATCGAATTCATGTAATAGTAACAGCCATCTAGTTATCCTAGCATTTGTAACATGTTTGTTCATTAAATACTTGATGGTTGAGTGGTCAATGTGTACAAAGGTGAGATATCTAGTGCTGTAGTGCCTGAATTTGTTAATGGAGTAGACAATGGCTAACAATTCTTTCTTTGTAACCGTGTAATTGAGTTCAGCAGGGGCCAATTTTTTACTGATGTAGTAAATTGCATATGGTGCTTGACCATCCTACTATCCCAACACTTCTCCAATGGTAGTGTCAGAGGCATCTAAAGAAATGTGAAAAGGCAGAGCCCAATTTCCCCCCCTTAAGATAGGAGTTGTAGACAGCCTCCTGTTAAGTTCAGTGAATTCTTTCTAGCATGCATCATTCCAAATGAACTATACATCCTTCATCAATAAGGTAAATAAAGGAGAAGCTAGTTTGGAAAAAAATTCTATGAATCTTCTATAATAACCAGCATGCCCTAAAAATATACGTACCTTTTTCTGTGTTCCAGGAGTTGGTATATTTTTAATTACCCTAATATTAGATGGATCTACCTGGATACCATCAGTAGAGATAAAGTGCCCTAGCTCTACACCCTCACTCATCATCATATGGCACTTTTCAGTGCTCAAAGATAGCTGGGTTTGATCACAGCGCATTAAAACCTTCTCTAAGTTTTTCAGTGCCTCCTCAAAGTCACTGCGATATGGGGTAAATTCATCCATGAAAATCTCCATACTGTCATTGTCCATCTCCAAAAATATGCCAATCATGGCTCTCTGAAAGGTGGTTGGTGCATTGCACAAACCGAAGGGGAGTACCCTATATGAAAAGGTACCCCAAGGACATGTAAAAGTGGTCTTGTCTTGGTCCTCAAGAGTAATTTGTATTTTATTGTACCCACTAAACCCATATAGAAAGGAGAAGAACTTCTTCCTAGACAGGGTGTCAAGTACCTGATCAATGAAAGGCAGAGGAAAGTGGTCCGCATTTCCTTGTTTAACTCTCTGTAATCTACGTAGACTCTCCATTTCCCATTCTTCTTGGGTACTATCACTAGTGGAGAAACCCACTCGCTATCTAAGATTGGGTATATAAACCCTGACTCCAAGAGTTTTTGAATTTCCTCCTTCACAATGTCATAAGATTTGGGTCCATCCTTCGTTGTGGCTGGCACACAGGCCGACAGTCACTCTAGATGTAAATGTGGTGGTTGCACAAATTAGAAGGGATACCCTTCATATCCGTGTACTCCTAAGAAAATTCCCCCTTATTCTTTTTCAAGAGAGTGATCAAGCATTCATGTTCATCAAGAGCGAGATTGGGATTGATGTTCAGTGTTTTTCCTGGCTCTATCTCAACTGAAACCCTTTTCTAATTTTTCAGCACTGGAATTATGTGGGTGTCACTAACTAATGTCTCCTCTATGAGATTTTCTTTCTCTTCTTCACCTAGAGTACTGTTCAAGATTTGATAAATTTGTTTGCTAACAGAAGTGGGATCACTGATGAAACTATTAATGGCATCATCCTCTATTTCATCATTGAAGGTCAAGGCCTTCCCTATTGTTAACAGTGGCCGAACACCCTCCTCTTCCTCTAGCTCCATCCATAATGGAGTTTTGATTTCTAGACTAGGTCGAACTAGAGGATACAAGGTAAGGTTTTTTGTTTTGGTCCCATATGAGATGGTCATAGACCTTGACTGACAGCTGATGCAAGCATCTTCTATGGCTAACCAGGGTCTTTTCACGATCAAAGAGTGTCCCCCTAGATGCGACTTGGGTTGTAAAACCAAGAAGTCAGCAGGGCATTCACACGATTCAACTGAGATGACAAGGTCATCCAAGATTCCCTTGGGTTTGATAGTGGACCTGTCATCTAGTTCTAAAATGGTAGGGGTTGGCCGAATATTGGTGAGCCCAAGTTTTCATACAATTTCTATGGTCATATCATTAATAGATGCACCTAGATCTACGAGCACATTTGGTATCTATGTGTTCCCAATCTACACTGTGATAGTAGGGTTCTTAGGATCATCATATTTGGCCAGGAGACTTTTTCCCATTATCAGTTCAGATAGTTTCCCTATAGCATTTACAGTGGGAGGATCCCCAGGTTTTCTACTTGATTTTCTTACACACAGGTCCCGAACTATTTTGGTGTAAATAGGCACATCATGGAGGGCCTGCAATAGTGGAATTTTGACATATATTTTTTTCAAATCTCCTAAGAGGTTACACTGGGGTTGTTCCACTGCTTTCTATAGTGTCAGTCTGTCAGGATATGGCGCTTCTCTAATCAGTTGTGTAGGCTATGTTTCAATAGTTGTTTCTTTGTGTGTCTCAGCCGATGTCTTGGTAGGAATTTCATCATCCTCAATAATAGGGATTGATGTGTGGGATGAGTACTACTGGTTCATCCTTTCTTCAAACACAGAGAATGGAACATCCTCAATGACTAAAGGCTCCACTACTCTCCCTAATCGTAAGCATATGTCGTTACATGGAACTGGAGGAATGGAGTAAGTGGGAATGTTGATAGTCTTAATCAGGTGTTCTTCTTTATTATTTGGGTTGGGGTTAGGCTGAGCAGGCAGTTGCGGTCGTATAGGAATATTAGGTGCAACATTATTCTGTAATTGCAGTTGTGGCTACTGATACTGTTGGTATCGATTAGGGTATTGTTGAGGAGGGTAATATTGGTGAGGAAACTATTGAGGATATTGGTTATGGGTAAACTGGTTTCCTGGATGGGATTTCCTCCACCCAGGAAACCAAGAAGTTTGTTGGTTTAGTGGTTCTATCCAAGGGGTGCAAGAGTTGAAATTATGCATAGGAGGTTGAGAAGGATTCTATTGATGGTTGGAATAAGGTGAAGGGAATTGTGTATTCATGTGATTCATACTATTCAAAAATGGAAATGATCCTGGATTCATACCTTGGTTTTGAGGTTTCCAAGTCTTTTTCTGGGCAATGAAGTAGGCTGGTTCCACGTCTGGAGTTGATTCCTACAGAACTACCTTCACTTGAGGTAGTGAGGGGCACTCCTTTGTATCATGGTTTAGTTCACAAAGCTATCACACTTCCACCTTGTCAAGTGGGCACTCTTTTAGGGTATCCTTCTTCCTACATTTGGGGTAGAATACACCGAGTCTTATATCTTCTACTGCTTGCCTATTTTTCTCCCTTATGACATCTATTTCTGAGGAGATGGAGCTCATCATCTCTGTTATGAATTTCTTGAGAAGGTTTCCTATTTCTGCTCAGGTGGATCCTCCATTTGATGAATTTTGTGTTTTTTCGAAGACATCACATTCCAATTTTTCCCGTTTGTTGGTCCTGGAGGATCCTCTAGAATACCTTCTACATAATTCAACAATATTTTCAGAGGATTCCTTCGAGATATCCCCTTTCCCAGCAGGTTCAACATAGCTAGGTAGACTTCCCTAATCCAATGAAGTAGGATTATCTTGAGCACATCTAACCCCATAGTAGTCTATCCAACTCTCTGTACATTGTACATAAGCCTCTCAACAAAATATTCCAAACTGTCTTCATCCTTTTGTACCATATTGAACAACTCTTCTCTTTTATCTTTAGTGTTGCAGTACTCCTGGTATTTTTCAAGGAACGCCTGTTTCATTTGATCCCACATGATGACACTTTCCCATCTAGTCTCATGAACCAACATAGCACGTTATCATTTAAAGTAGAAGGAAAAAGTTTTAACTTCTTCTCGCTGGAAGTGTAGTCGTAGCTGCGACAGTGGATGTCAAACACAAAGAGGAATTCATCTAGATCCTCTGTGGCATTTCCATGAAAATGAGTTAATACTGATGGTGATATGTTTTTCATGGGGGCTTGTCTAGCTAGCTATTGAATGGGGAACTAGAGTGTTGCAACTATCCCCTCATGTGGGGGATCACCATAATTGTGATGATTCTCCCCCATCACTTCTTCATGATCTTCCAGTTCATGTCTGTTATTCATATTTCCTCTGATCTCTCTTGTCTTTGCTTCCTCTGATTGTCTCGCTTCTTATGAAACTGTGTCCACTCCTCCTTTCTCATCTGCTTCCCATTAATGTGATAAATCACCTCTCGATCACCTACTCCCACAACACTGACTCTATCTTCCTCCGCAGTGACACCTAAGGGTGTCGCAACTCCTCCTGTGTTCTCCACAGTGGAAACTAATGCTTCCACCCTAGGGGTACTTATGCTTCTTCTTATAGAGAATACCTGATGGAAAGATCCAGTAGAGGAATTGGTCCTGGCAACCATATCGTCAATTAATTTTCTTCTTTCCAATGCCGAATGTTAGTATTCTGGGGAGTTCTGTGGGTTCTGGGAATGTCACTCTATACTCTCCTCTTATTCATGCAACCCAAAACATGCCAGCTTAAATAATGAAGAAAAATTAATAGATGCAACTACTATGGTATCTAATAATTACCTTCTCCAACAACAACGCCAAAATGTTGGTCACTCTATATGCTAGTTAATTAAAACCATCATGCAGAATGCTCAATATAAATTGTCAACCCAAGGAAGTATTTTTATTTCAAAGATAATTCACACTATCTGTAATTAAACACTAAGTATTTGATGAACTGAATAAATTGTCCTACTTATCTATTTAGTCAAACTCCTCCTATAATTAAATTAATCTAAACTACCTATCTAAGAATTCAGAATTGCAATCCCTTTCCTACAACTTCAATCCAATAATGAATGATTCATGAAATAAATATCTAGATTTACTTTTGCAGAAAGTCAAATCCTAATTTACCAGACTATATGCAAATTCATTCTGACTAGTTTAACCCATCCTTAATCTAGGAATAAGAAATAACAGGAATTGAATCAAATAACTCTAAGCTATAGTCTACCCGAATTAGCAAACCTGAGAAAGACAAGTAATTGAAAGGAAATGAGGAAGAGCTTGACTGTTACAACTATCAAAACCATGCATAAAGGAAATTAACCTACACAGTCAACTGTCACACCACACTGCTGTAGCTTAAAGGAAATGCAATACTGAATATTCAAGGAAACACAATGATTAAACATTACTGTTGCAGCTATTGAGACAAATGCATCTAATGTAACTTCCACACCACACAACTAATTAAAAAAAACATATAATTAACTCGACGATATCTGTGGGAAGGCGGGTCTATCCTTTGAACAGAGATGCTAGAACTAACATGAGTTAAAACAAAGAGATCTGAAGAATCCTGCTCCTTATATTAAAATGGTGGAATGAAATTACAGTCTCTGTTACAACTCACCCAGTAAAATATGATATTCTCCAACCCCTAGCTCGAAATGTTTCCCAGTACTTATACATCAACAATCATAACCCTCACCCACTAATATCGCGAAGCCATGAAGATCTACGATCTTCGGGATGCCCTGTTACATGCGTTGTTACAGTTATGGGTGGAATTACACAAAAAGAAGGGAATATAGGAAATTCTATTGCTTGAGCCAGTAAATGAATAACAGAACCAATTCAAGAGATTCCCAGACGATTCCAATTAACTTTAAGCAGTGATACTCTATTGCAGCTAAGTCTGTTGCAACCATCCCTGTTGCAGCCCGTGTGGAAAGATGACCCTTGGTTGGATCCGCATGTAGAAATGGAATTGGTAGGTCACAACTTGCACTATATTTGTAAAAGCATAATGTGTTAGCATAATTCAAGAAGCAAAGTTCTGATTATAGCAATCATAAGCATTAATAAAATGAAACAATAATTAATCATACCTGTGAGGATCCAGTGCTCAAGTGAGGAAAGAATGTTTCTTTGGTGTGTAGAATGAAGTAAGATAAGAAAAACAAGGTATAATGGATGTGGTTAAAAAGGGGCATTTTGGGACCCAACAAGAAGGAGCTGAAAAAAATTTAAAATTGTTGAAGAAGAAGATCACTAAGAAGCCTATTCTAGCTTTGCCAAGTTTTTATAATGTTTTTTTAGGTAGAGACAAATGTTAGTGGGACAACAATAGGGATTTTTTTAAATCAAGAACAGAGACCAGTAGCATACTTTAGTGAGAAGTTAAATGAGGCAAAACAAAATTATTCTTCATATGATAAGGTGTTATATGTTGTTGTACAAGCTCTCAAGAAATGGAGACATTACTTGATGCCTAAATAGTTTGTATTGTATTCTGATAATCATGCTTTGTAGTTTATAAATAGTTGGCCTAAGTTGAATTAGAAGAATGCTAAGTGGGTGGAAATTTTGCAGAACTTTACCTTTGTAATCAGGCATCCAAGTGGAAAATCTAATAAAGTTGTTGATGCTTTAAGAGGAGTATGTTTTCTCTTGCAATAATATAAGGTCGGTACTTTAGGATTTGAAAATTTGATTGATATGTATAAGGAAGATGTGGATTTCAAAGATTTATATGTAGTCTGTGAGAATCCAGTTGCCAAAAATAGAATCCAACGGTTAGATTATATGTTATAAGAAGTATTGTTGTTCAAAAATAGTAAGTTATGTATTCCAAAATGCTCTATGAGAGAAAATTTGATACAGGAGAAATAAAGTGGAGGTTTGTCAGGACATTTTAAACAGGATAAAACATTCGCTCAGATGAGTACTTTTTTATTTTTGGCCAGGAATGCAGCATGATGTAAATAATTTTGTTGAAGGATTCATAATATGTCAACATGCTAAAGGAAGAAGACAAGATATTGGATTGTATAAACCCTTACCTAATCCAACTAGGCCTTGTGATTACATCAGTCTGGATTTTGTTCTGGGATTTCCTAGAAATTAGAGGGGAAATGATTCTATTTATGTTGTAGTGCATAGTTTTTTGAAAATGACTCATTTTATTTCTTGTAATAATACCAATGATGCAACAAACATTGCTAACTTGTTTTTTTTCAAAAATTGTAAAGTTGCATGGTTTACCTTTAAGAATTGTGTTTGACAAGGATACTGAATTTGTTCGTCATTTTTTGAGAACTCTATGGAATAAATTGGGTACTAATATCATCTTTAGCTCTTCTTATCACCATCATATTGATGGTTAGACTGAAGTGGTAAATATGATCTTGGGAAACATATTGAGAAGACTTGTTTATGAAAATTGGAAGTAGTGGAATTTAGCTCTTACTCAAGTTGAGTTTGCTTATAATGGTTCACCTAAAAGAAGTACATGTATGAGTCCTTTTCAGATTGTGTATGGTATGAAACCAAGAGGAGCGTATGATGTCACGTCCCCATCCCTTCGACCGGTGAAGAGGATGCGACCCCATGGGGTTAACCATCCAGGCTAAGAGCCCCATGAACATGTGAATGCATAAAATAGTGAATTGCTGAAACAGAATGCTGATTACAAGATACATTGAGGTAGAACATGCACACATGAACATTTATCAGGCACAGATGCAAATATTTATCATACGCAGCGGAAACAACGCACATTCATACAAGCATTCATTCAACATGTTCATCATGATCATTAACAGAAATATGGTTGCAGAAGTAAAATGAGCAAGATCACTTATCTTATGAAGAAGTCGTTCCACAACCAGCTATGTTGCTGCAACGTTCCACCCAACCATAGGCCAGCGTGCTCCTTAATCTCTTAGCAACGCTGCCACCCCCGAGCTGGGCATGATTCTCCAAGGAGTAAGGGAACAAGCAGGCTTACACATAGCCAAGAATACACAAAACACAGCCAATCCAACACAGTTGGGTTTATCAGGACATTGAAGAGTTGGGAAAGGNCTCATTACAGAGCCAAGAACACCTACACCAGAACTAGCCTGGCTTCTAAGACACCCACACACACCCAACACAAGGAATCAGTCCCTTCTCTGCTACACAATCCCTCATGCCCTGCATTCCCTTCCAGTGCTATTCATGGGTTGTGGAGAATAAATCCAGCCCTCTAGCTCTGTCTATGTGGTTTCCAGCCACCAGTTTTATCAAGCAGACCAAGCCCCCATCCCTGCTCCCAACACAGTCCGAAGAACAACCATTGCACACATGCAAACAATCAGCTGATACAGCTTAAGACAGGGAAGAGAAATTCTGATTCATTCTTGGCCCTATCGTGGCCAAAATGACTCTCAAGCGAATTTACAACAGTCCCCAAAATGTAAGGAATACCACAGTAACCACATCCAACAACATGGGGAAAATAAGTAACCCGAAATGTATCAATGAGCACAACTCACAAAAAGCGTGGGGAACACAGCCCGTCCTGGGAAACGAAATCACCGAGAAAACATATATATACCACGTAGAGGAAGAGAAAAATACTGAATTCCAAATGGTGCATGAAATGAGCAGACTCCCGTCCCAAAATATAAAGAAGACCACAACAACCAGCAAAAACGTGGATGAAAACGCATAGATCCCAGCTCGCTGTGTGAGTCCAAACCAGAAGAATACCTATGCATGAGGATAAGGAGCAGACAATGGTCCCTACGTGAGGAAAAACATCTCCCAGCTTGTGCGTGGACGAACAAACAATGGAGATGGCACAAATTGGAGTGCCCAACATTCCAGCACTGTCGTGGAGAGAAGAAAAAAAAATGTCTGCGTGAGTGAAGAGAATGAATGACTGTGTGAGCAGTTCAGCGCTAGCATGGAGAGGATAGTATGTCCATGGGTGGAGTGTGCACGTAGGCTAGGAGTGACAGTCCTGCCACCCCACTCCCAAAACAATAACTACCATAACTTCCCCCAGCTACCAGCTTAAATTCTTAATGAAGGTGGTTGGGTAAGGCAAGGAAAGAAGACACATGGGTATTTTCCCTCATTGGCCCAAGGTTTGACAATTTCCCCACCCTTATCCTTGTGAAAATCATGCCCCTTTCTCATTTTAGTTGCCGCGATCATAGCTGGTCGGGTTATTTAATTAAAGATGCATATTTACATGATGCTGAAACTTAATGTATGCCGCATGCCCCGATATACCATCGATGACATTCTAAATCCGAAACATAGCATAACCAATCAATGGTGGGGCCTTGGACTTTAGCTCCGCACCATGATCATTTACGATATATACATCATATACATCTAATGCAATGGGGTCAAAACCAGGGTGTTACATATGAACTTAGAAATTTTGGAGGACAGGAAAGAAAAATTGCATATGGTGTAGATTTTGCATCCAGTATGCATGGGCTACAAGAAAATGTTAAGAAAAAACTACAGGAAAGTGAAGGAAAATGCAAATAGAGAGAATATATGAAAACAAGAGACATTTATTTTATAAAATTGAGCACATAGATCTCTGGACCAACACACAACTCACAAGATAGATCAGCCAGTTTTACTCAGAATTGAAGAATGAAACAGTGCAAAAATGGCTTGCAACTATGTAATGCTTTCATTAATCAAAAGTAATTGGATAATTAATTACAATGTAGTACAATGGATAAATAGCCTCATGCAATTTGAATCCATGTGAGGAAATTCGAATTGGTTTGAATCTACTTGACTGCATGGCTAACTGAACTTGTCTAAATCACTATCAGAGTTCAACAACCCAACTCAAGTGTATAATTCAGTCTTAACTATTAGTTAAATAGTCTAACTGACTTTGGTACATGAGTAAATGCACCTTACCCACATGCAGCCATGCATAGCTAGCTCTAATAGAGTAGAATTGAATGTAACTGGCTCCTAAGTGAGCTTCACTAGTCACCAACTAAACTCAACTGAAGGAGGTTGGTGTCGGCACTCCCAATGGCTCCTAAATTGTAGGGATTGGTCTAGGAGGCTCCTAAACTGATGCATGAAAGTGCAGTCAGTGGAAGTTAGCCTCAATTAGTGTTCCCCACACTCTAGTAACTAGTACATATGTCTGAATTAGGCCAACTGGACCCAATGGTGCTAGTGACTAAATATAGACCAAAAGGACTCCTAATTTAGACATAATTAACCAAATTGGACAAGGGAGGATTATAATCCTAACACCCCCCTTGAATGCTAACTTGGACAATTTGTGGGCCCTAATAACTAATACCATAGGTCGCCCATTATAGCTAAGCAAAGTAACTACTCAATACAATGAACCGGGGAAAAAACTACATGGGAAAAAATCACCCCCTTTAACTAAGAAGATAGAATCAAGATTCAAGTTAAGAAAACTTGAAAACATGTTGCTGCAACCTTCATCTCTATGGTGTAGTGAAGCATCATGCATGATGTTATGTGCACAGGTATCGTGGGGCCTGGCATTTAGAATTCTCCATCTTCTCCCAAAATGATGATGGAAGGAAGGAGTAATGTAACCTTTGCCTCTTTTTGGATGAAGAGGTGTATGATACACTCCATTCTTCTGAAGGAAGTGTAACTGATCAGACCTTTCCATGTAGCATCTCACAGGGAGTTTGTTGCATCTCTATGAAGGAGGTGATATTGCATGACATAGCGCAAGGTTCTTTGTCTTCTGTGTGTCAGATGGATTTCCAGTTATATTCCTAGCTTCCTGCTTGGGAGTAGGGACTGGATCTGGATCTGAATCACCCTGAATATCAATCACATAAACTAATACAGCTGGTTTTGCAATACTAGTGGAAACTACAAAATAAGTAAATGAAATGTTTTTACCTCCCCTTTCAAGTGGCAGCTGAGAGTGCACTGGTTTTGAAAATGGCAAGAAGTGTGAAAACTCCTATGCCTTGGAGGCATGATTTGTAGTACCCTTTGCTATGATGTTCCCAGTAGAGATATATGTTATCTTTATTGAGTCAGGACCAAATATTAATCTCTTTGCAGGGACAGTGTGAGTCATCTGGTATACAAATAACAAATTTGTAGTTAAGGAGGGCACATAAAGCACATCTTTGAAATTTCCATGTTCAATCTTGATAGAACCCTTCCCCTTGGATCGAATTTGACTGTTATTACCCATCTGAATACTAGGGCCATTAGAAGACTGTAAATAAGAGAATGATTCTATGGATGCAACCATATGATTGGAAGCTCCAGAATCAATGAGGAAGGCATGTGTTGTTGAACAACTAGCCTTCAATGCATGGCATGTCTCAACGTGTTCTTCAGTTTTTTCTCTATGGTCAGCCTTCCTTGCGCCAGCATGTACAGTAATGTTATGTTTCTTCAGAATAAGAGACATTTCATCAATTGTTCTTCTCATACATGAGATTTCTGGATGAAAGCCCCTTCCATAGTAAGAACAAAGGATCTTTCCTTTGCCATTATTCTTGCTTCTCTTCTAACATGAAGGCTCATTTGAATGCTCTTTCTCCATAGGAGACTCATCCTTTTGCTTCCCCTTACCATTCACAACCTTAGGTCCTCCAGCAACCAATGCTTGATCTTTGAAAGATCGGATGATCCCCATTTGGATCAACTTGTCATGCTTATTGGTGAGAGATTCAATGAAGGAATTAAGAGTAGGAATATTCCAATTTGGAGTAGTGAGATTTCCTGAATGAAAGGTTGATACAAAGACTGAGTAGTTTGCACCAAGTTTTGAGAGCATGGAAAGGATGAGTTGATCATCCTCCTTCTCAACCTTGCACAGCTTCAACTGGAAAAAAAAGTTCTTGAATTTGGTGAAGAAATCATTCAGAGTTTTGAAGTTGGTTGGGAGAGGAGAAATCATCTCATTCTCTAGTTGATAGATCCTCAGGTCATCCTGATTATCAAATAAGGAAGCAAGCTTATCCCAAACCTCCTTGGGAGTCTTCAATCCATTGATGTGGAAGATAATATCTCTAGAGATTGAGAGGCACAAGCATCCATATGCTTAATCAAGACTATTCCAGTATTTTTATTTGTCAACATAATGAACCAGCTCTGCCATTGTCTCCATTGTAAGTCTGAAGAGTATTTTGAAGCGAAGATGCATCTCCATGTCCTCCTTCCACTGGTGGTAATTGAAAGGAGTGAGAAGATCCATTGTAGGGGCCATTCTGAATGCAGTAAAGGAGACTAAGGTATTGTAGCAAATGCAGTGAAGGAGACTAAAAACCTGTAAATCACATAATCAAATAGACAAATTAAGATCGACAGCCTACAATTTTGGATTTTTCTTCACACACAACATAGTTAATCAAGCAAGCTTGATCAACAATTCCTTTACTTGGGATATTAAGTGGTAAATTCTCTGCTTTTGGTGCAGTGCTGGAAGGAGTAATTTTTCCCAAAATGTTTTTTTGATCCAAGTATGAATCTATAGTCAGAGAAGTGGCTTGTCCTTTCGAGGCTCTGATACCATATAAAATTGACCACATAGATCTGTGTACCAACACACAACTGACAAGATACATCAGACAATTTTACTCAGAATTGAAGAATGAAACAGTGCACAAATGTCTTGCAACTATGTTATGCTTTCATTAACCAAAATTAATTATATAATTAATTACAATGTAGTAAAATGGCTAAATAACCTAGTGCAATTCGAATCCATGTGAGGAAATTCGAATTGGTTTGACTCTACTTGACTGCATGGCTAACTGAGCTTGTCTAAATCACTATTGGAGTTAAACAACCAAACTCAAGTGTCTAATTCAGTCTTAATTATCAGTTAACTAGTCTAACTGACTATGGTAGGTGATTAAATGCACCTTACCCACATGCAGCCATACATATCTAGATCTAACTGAGTAGAACTGAATTTAATAGACTAGAACTGAATGTAACTGACTCCTAACTGAGCTTGACTTGTCACCAACTAAACTCAACTGAAGGAGGTTGGTGTCAGCACTCCCAGTTTCTCCTAAATTGTAGGGATTGGTCTACGAGGCTCCTAAACTGATACATGCAAGTGTAGTTAGTGGCAGTTAGCCTCAATTAGTGTTCCCCACACTCTAGTAACTAGTACATGAGTCCCAATTAGGCCAAGTGAACCCAATGGTGTTAGTGACTAAATATAGGCTGAAAGGACTCCTGATTTAGACATAATTGACCAAATTATACAAGGAAGGATTATAATCCTAACATATTTTCAGGTTGGATATTTAGTAATGGCCTATCTTAGGAATGAGAGGTCTCTTAAGGGAACCTACAATAAATTGAAACTAAAGAAGATTGGAGCTTGTAAAATTTTGAGGAAATTTTATGCAAATGCATTTGAAAAAGAACTTCCTTTCGATCTTCAAATTTCTCCAATTTTTAATGTTTCATATATATATATATATATATATATATATATATATATATATATATATTAAATATTTAGGTGTTTATATAGAAATGATTTCATATGAATACGGTTAATTTATAAATTGGAAAGAATAGTTACCACATAAAGAACAACCACAAATTGAATCTATCATTAACAAAAGGATTTCAAGGAATACCAGGGACATCAATTATTTTCAGTATATCGTCAAGTGGAAGGATCAACCTTATGAAGATGTGGCATGGATGACATAAATGGAGATTTCCAAGTAGAATGTACGCCCTGAAGACTTGCAAAATAATTATTTTCTTCCCCCAGAGTATGATGCAGGAGCATCAATAGAAAGTCTTATGTTTGTTCAATAAGCAGTCACTGATATTCTTGTGTTTCCATGTAATCAATTCTAGAAGGATAGGGTTAGTTGTTAGGATTTATTTTGATTGTAATACCTGACAATTTTCCATTATTGTCCTCGAATCTTGCAAGAGGTTGCTCAAGGATAGAACTTGTTATAGATTTACTTTTCTTAGGCATTCAGATCATGTTGTTGTGGATATGACATGTTTGTTTTAATCCTATTTAAATGTTATTGATCTAAGAGAAAAAAATAAGAATAGGAAGAGTGTGTGTGTGTGAAAGAGTAAGTGAGAAAGAGATGTAAGTGTACTATTTGTTGATTGAATGAAGAGCAGCGTTTAAATATCTGTGTATGTGTTTGTGTATTGAATGTATTCTCTCAATAACCGAAAACATGAATTTACACTCTCGATGTGCATGATGTTATGATCTAATAATCCGTTGAAGAATTCTCAAAGAGGGAGATACTTTTTCGCACAATAGATTGATCAACCCATGATCAAAATAAACTATTACAGTCTAAGTTAAAAGTATGTAAAATTTAGTAGATCGATAGTTGTTGTTAATTTATGCAATGGAAGATTGCAGATCCACAACATTAGATTAAAATCTACAACCCACAATAGATCGATGGTTAAGAGGGAGGCCGCAAAGAATCGATGGTTATGGAAAGATGAATTCCAGAAGCCAACTTTGGAAAAGTGGAAAGGAGGATACACAATCTAAAATCTGCATGCGGAAGGGACCATTGTGGCCACAAAGTTTGCCGAAGCTCAGTTACGAAAGTCTGTGAACCTGTGATATGTACTTGTGGAAAGGGCCTTGCAGAAAAGGGCCTTGCAGAAAGTGTCTTGTGAAAAATCCATTGCGGAAAGGGCCTTGCAGAAAAGGTCTTGCGAAAAATCCCTTGCAGAAAGCTAGTTGTGGAAGAGCAATTACAGAAAGGAAAAGTTGCATAAGGGGATTATTGTGGAATCAAGCTTGCAGAAGGATATTTTGTTCAACATTTCAAGCTGAATAAGAGAACTTTAGGTCTTCTAGCTTTCATTTCTCATCACACGAGGAGTATTTGATGGTGTTAGCCTACCTTAGGGGTGATATATATATTGATGCTTTTTATATTTTGTGGATGCCTTTTAATAACATAAATTTTAACAATTTTTATCTTCTATCAATGTTCACTATACTTTCAAACTATCTCAACAATGATTGCATATCCTTTTTAGACAAACCAAGTGTAAACTCCTTCAACTAGATTCCTCTTCGTATGAGCATCTCCCATTGTGTCTTTGATATTTCTGAATGGTGTATTTTTCAGTAAAAATCCCATACATTTGGAAATAATCCAATTGTATGACTTATTGAGTTGGATAGTTGGTTGTATAAACATTATCAATAAAATTATGTATACAAACATATATGTAGTTTTTCTCTATGTATGTTATGACATTTTTGGATTTTTTACTTTGCATCTGAAGAACATATTTTTTTTTCCTTGTGTCAATTCTTGTATATTTCTATACATAGAAACTTAGAAATTTTTTTAGTTGTTTCAACCATATATATTTATTTTTCTATAAATTTTATGTTACTTTGTATTTAATTTCAGCTCACAATAGTTATGTTTATAGTTACAGAATTCATTCACCTATTTTTATATTTTATTACATATAAAATTTAAACTTTAACATCAATACTTGTTTTCATTTTAAACAAAAATATAAATTTAAAGGATAAAATAAACAACTAATTTAAAGCTCATTTTAATATTAACTCCCTTATAATTACTCTTAAGGTGGAAATGANCCTTAAGACCCCTTAAGATCTCTACTAGGGTGTTTGAAGTGTTGTTGTTGCAATTGAAAACTTCACCATCAACAGTGACTCCCCTATGATATCATGGGACCTAGTTGTGCCATTTTCGTTATATTGAGATTTTATTTCAATTGCATTGAGTTCTATATTATCATTTCAATCTATCATGAGTGACCATTGGATGGAACATTATCCTCCATCGCCGGGTTATATTCATGTAACTAACATGTTGAGCTCATAATAATCATATTGTGGTAATTCCTTTGATCCATTTTTTTGACCTACCCTTGTTCCTTGAATAATTTAGGGTTTTCCCTAGTACAATCCTTAAAATGAGGGGAAGTAACTAGGGGTTTCCTCTAGGTAAATAAAAAATAGTGCCATCTTGAGAAATTCTATGACAAAAGGATTCTCTTGGACAATGTCTTATTTGTAATGGGTATTTGTTCTTCATTAGGTTTAGTAATTGCATTCACTTTTAAATTCCCTTCCAAAACTAATTAATGAAGGTAATTGAACCTATTATAAACCCTCTCCACAATTATATTGATTAAATATAAGAGGAGATTCAATTTTTTCAACTCAATCTTCTTCCCATTACTCACATTTTAGTTCTTGTACAAACAATAACTAGAACTGTTTACGTTGTAGTTGTCAAACAATGTGGGAAGGATTTCTCTCAAAAAATTGTAGAAAATAAATCTGTTTTTTTTCACTCATGTATTCTTAGACAAACTACTTATATGACTATCCATAATAGTTGGGATCTTATCTTCTTTTCTTGCAAATTTTTTTTTGTTGTTGTAATAATTTCAACTTTTTGACCAATTTTTCCAAAATTGTAATGATCATAACTTCTTCATTATAAGTCCAAATTGAACATATAATAATGTCAAAGACAAGATGCACTTTTGAATGAGTGAGTCATATCTAAAAATATATTAAATTATAATATGATAAAAATACCACAATATAGTCCAATTGTATTAAAAATATTACAAAAATAACCTATTTTGAAACGTTAATGTACATTAAAAAATATAATAATTAGGATGAGAATATGAAATTTGAGCTCTACGAGAGGACACGTTATGGTCAGATTTAATGGAATAGGGTTTGAGTCAAATATATGGCATCTAGGGAGAGAGATCCCCCCTTTTCTCTCACATGTAGGTGATTATTTTTCTTAGGCTAGTGGAGGGCCAAATGAAGCAACATCCTCCAATAGCACAATCAAAATTTGTGAAGAACATGAACACGATCCAAGAGGTGTACCTACGTATGGAAGGGCCTTGAAATATCACCTTACCATTATATAAGAGAGGAATGGTTTTCCACTTTATATCTCTCTCTCCAAACCCTAAGACAATGGACTCGTGGGTCTAGAAGAACTTGAAACCTCTCATTAGAAGGGAGGTGGGTTTGTGGAAAATAGATTAATTATGTTTCATTTTGCATAAAAAGGGGATAGGGATACAATATTAAGAAACAAATAATATTTAATAGGAGTAATATGCCTTTAATGGAACAAATGGATTCTATATTTCCATTTGACCCAATATATTCCTTCTGTAGTGTCAATTTGGGTGCATCTTCCCCACATCCCAATCCATTTGCTATAATAATGAGTCAATGATAGCTTTTGGGAATACTCTAGCAAAATAAATTGACATTGCAGAACCTAAATATAGGTACTCTTGCATGAGGATATACATAGAGTTATATATGGAAGTAGGTATCCCATAATAAATCACAATTAAAGTAGAGAATTAGGAATGTATCCAGAAGCTAGACTATGAGAAAATCCCATTCAAATGGAAGATCTTACATGAAAATGGCCACTTTATGAAGAATTGCAACAAAAAAACATGAGTAAGAAGAACCAAATCCCAAAGCTAAATGGACCTTAGTTTAGGATAAAAATGGCCCAAAGCAAGGGTAAAGAAACTTTAGGAAACTTGGAAAGAAATATGGTCTAGGAAATACTTGAACCTAGGGGAATTGAGACAATCTAGATGAGGGTCCCTATGAGGATGTATTTGCATCTATTTTGTATTCATAGGAAGAGACTCAGTAGCAAGATCCCTTAGCAAGGAATACCTTCAAGGGGGAAGTCCTTCAAAAATTTCCTCTGACAGCCCATACAAGTCATTCGATAGGGGTTACAGTGGAAAATACACAATCACAAGGTTAAGAATCATAGGATGAAGCATCAAATCCATCACCAAGTAGTAAAAAAGGAAGGAAAATATAGAAAGACAAAAAAGAGGAGGAATAGAAAAGGGAAAACTCCCTAGGATCATAGCCAACTCTAGAAAAAAATCATAAAAAAATAGGTAAAGGAAATAGGGATGTTGAAAAGATGAAACCCCAAGAACCAAAAGGTCCCCCCAAATACAAGAAGTAAATAATCAAGGTCACATTTTGGAATAGTCACGGGATTGGAACCATAGAAAAGGAACAAGAAGTAAGAGACCTCATTAAGGTTAAGTAGCTAGCCATCCTTCTAATCTAGGAGACCAAAATGGAGGAAATGGATTTCCTGAACAAGGAAATTTAGTTTGGAAAAAAAGTGTAGGAATAGTAGTCATTCCTTATGAAGATTCATGTGGATTAGGAAGCTTATAGGAATCCTCAAAATTCAAGATAATCCATTCTTAGAATATATACACTATATTTTATCCCTTTTTTAGAATGTTCATAGTATAACCTCTAGGTATCAATCCTGAACATTTATATTCCTATCAATTATTATGAAAATAAATTATGCTGGAAATATTTATTTGATTAACCAGATCAAGACCCCCAATTAATCTAATTTTGGAAGGGGACCTTAATATTACCCTTTCAAGGTGTGAAAAAAGAGGTGAAATGATTGCTAGGAATCCATTCATAGAAATGACAAATTTCCTTATTAAGAAATGGGATATGATCTACCTAAAACCAAAGAAAAAATATTATACTTGATCAAACAAGAGATTTGGTCTAGGGAATGTAGAGACCAGGATTGATAAATTCTTGGTCCATAGCTCCCTCTTACTATATGGCCTTCTCTTTTCCTCTAGAATCCTTTCCTCCAATGTCTCGGACCACAGCCCTATTTATATCCTAGATTATGTTGAACCTAATTTATGCCCTATCTTCTCCAGGTTCAATCCTTCCTTGATGGGGCATGTATATTTTTTCTCATTTTTAAAGAATTCCTTGTTAAGAATGACTTGTTAAGAATTCTTGATATCAATAAGTTAGAGGTTTTTCCTTCCTTGTATGAGAGGAGAAGATGAGGAAAGTGAAAAGGGAGCTAAAATCCCAGGAAAAATCCATGAGACCTAGCCCTTCTATTGAGAGGGTAAAAGCTCATAAAGAATTATAAATCTCCATCAATAAATCGAGACAAAGGTAGTGGCTAAGGAAGATATGAGAACCGAGGATAGGCTCCACGAGGACCTTCACCAAACATATCAGGAGGAACATTTTTACTAGAGAATAAATTAAAGAATCCTTTGGTTGAAGGTAGGGGACAAGAACACAAAATTTCTACATCACATAAAAGGGCCAAGACCATATATGCCACATTTCATATTTTTACATCACATAAAATGGCCAAGACCATATATGACCTTAGGAAACACCATCAAAGTATTCCCATGGACATATCTTATCAATCACTTCCTATCTTATAAATCTTGAAATTTTGAAAGCATGCACGTTATTGAAGCTTTTGAGAATAGCTAGGTTATTTAATGCACACATTTGACGAACATTATCTTCCAATAAAATTGTATACCTTTCTAACTAAATTCCCCTTGCAAGATGCAAGGCTCTGAAATATGTTTTTTGGGTAACTCACACCAAAAACTAAGAGATAGGAAAAAATTTGTTTCAACATGTATTTATTAACCGATATGAAACTCCATATAGTTCATGTATATAGGAAAATTATCAACAAGTGATTAATAATTTCATATGCAACTTTGCATAAAAGTCACCTACTTGGGATATTCCAACTCTTTTTTTTTCCATAAAGTCCCGTGTGTGTAGGAAATTTTTTATTGTGATACAACCTCATGAACATGACCCATTCCCACACTTATTTGAACCACCATCTTACCATCTTTACTCTTGAAACTCTTCTTCCTCCCTTAAGGTTTTATATCCAAATTTTTCACTATATCACCCCAGTAGGGATCCTATACCACACTAAGTAATGCTCCTAATATTTTATGCTAACATGACTTTATACTTTTTGATATCCCAAATAAGTGGACTAAATTTTCATAGATTAATTTTAATTCCATATCTATTACAGTGTATAAATATTTTAAAAATATTATAAGTTTATACTCCAAATGTTAATCCCATTATATGCATATATTAAATTAAGGTGTTTTTCATTTTATTTCATTAGTATTGATTTAATTATAGTTTCAAGACTAACTTACTCAATTTGGTGAAAATAGTTAAAGTGGGATGCCATATTTTATTTTTAACCATGGAAATTGGTTACTTGTCAGGATTACCTAGCTGCGGTTTAAGTTCAAATCCAATGGTTGTCGCTATAACCCAAGAGTATATTTAAGGGCCTACAAGCCACACACACCAACAAGTTGTTGCTTAGCAAGGGTCTACTTGCTCGAAGACACTCCCAATATGGTTGTCCCACTCAAGGGGGGAGCCTACTATTCTATCTGTATCACATTGGGTCAATGTTTCATTGAGGATTGCAACCTAGGTGAGGAGAGTGTGATACTTAGCTCCCTACCATTTTAGTTGTTGATGCCTTGACTCTCAAATTTGAAGGACATGGGAGTAGGTTTTGATCTGATTATGTGTGAATGGGTCACAAAATCATTTAATGCAATCTCTTTGGGTGCAACCACACATTCCACCACTACCTCAAGGTGATCCCATGAATCAAGGAATAGTCTTCATGAGAATTGAACTTTTCCCACTAGTGAAAAAGTAGGATGCCATATAATGGGAAAGTGAATAAGATATTTAAGGCTCTCCTTAAGATAAGATGAATTTACTAATTTTGTAGTATCTAGAATGAAGAAAAGGATAAGATAATGTGAGGAAATCATGATTAACTTGGATGAAAAGGATTGTTTCTAACCAAGGTGTACGAATGAACCACACTTTTAAAGGAGTACATAAACATTTATGAAAAAGTTTTTGTTGGGAATATTATCATGATTAGGAAATGTTGCATTTCATTTATGAAATATTTTTGATTGGGCATTATCATGGTTAGGATATAATGCATTCTCAATTTCTAAGAGTTTATTCCATTGAAAGGTTGAAAAGATGACATGTTTTTAATATGGATCCTTTTTGGATACACGTGAAGAATGACGTAGGTAAAATTACTATGAATAATTTGTTGGTTTTGATGTGGGGAACCTTGATTATGTTACAATGTTATTATATGTGCAAACTAGTTTCCTTTGTTACCTTTAAAAAGGTAATCATCGATCTTTTTTATGCATATTTTGTAATTAGTTCATACTTCAATTCCCTGCGAAAATCAATATTATAGAGCCAGCGATTTTTATCTTCTAAAAGTATAAGATAAAGTTAATGAAAATTAGTTCATATTTTTGTAATTATGGGTTTTTATGTAACAAAATAGATATAAAATTTGAAGGAAATTTCATAATTATGTTTTGTATTCATGAAACTAGATAAAACTTTTCAAAGCAACTTTTAAAATAATGAACTTAAGTTGTCAACAATGGTGCATCAAAGCAATTGATGTACTTACCTTTAGAGGTTATTTACCTCTTTATTAGAATAATTTTTTCTATTTCTTGTTCACCTACTTTGGACTACTTGAGAGATGAAGTTTTTACCATAAACTAAGATTTTTTTACAAAATTGTGATGTTGAACACCACTTGAAAATAGTTTTGTAATTATGATTGTTTTATTTATGAAAATAAATAAAACTTTTAAAGGAAAATTCATAATGTCATAAGTATGTTTTTTTATTCATGAAACTAGATAAAACTTTTCAACCCAGCTTTAGAAATAATGAAATTAAGCTATCAACAATGAAACCTGAAATTAACAGGTAGAACTTGTATTGCATGAGAGGTTATTTGCCTCTTGCTTAGAAACATTTTTTCCATCTCTTTTAACAAAAAGGAAAATGAGTACAATATAGGGTGGGCAACCTAGTGCCGACTACTTGAGAGATCAAAATTATACCCTAAACTAAGGTTTATTTACAAAATTTTGGTGTTGAAGAGCACTTGAACATTGTTAATTTATTTTTGTTGCATTCTAGTTCCTGCTGTCATAGCTTCTTGATTAATATGTTTGCATTAGATATAAATTGTCAAGGATTAGAAAAATTGAAATTTTCATTTAAATTTATATGGAACCCCCTTCAATTGTGTGCACAATTAGGAACTAATAGTAAGAGGTAGTTATCCTTTTAGTTGTCAATTAGGTCTACCCCATGTTGTTGTTGGATGGATTTTTATCCTTCCCACCCAAGTTCTATTATCAGAAGTGGCATGTTGAGTTCATAATGAGTATATTGTTTCAATGGATTTGATCTTTATTGTTCACCTTGCCTTAATATTTAAATAAAATAGGATTTACCTTGGGTGCCATCCTTAGAATCGGGGGAATTCCCTGTGGGGTTTCCCCAGCGTTGTAACTTGGACCAAAAAAGTTCCTCTTGAATATGTTGATTAGTCAAATTTAAATGTGGAGGTGTTGCTTATCCCATCACACACAAGAGGGTCTCATACATTATTTTGATAAGTAATTTGGTCTCACATTAACTTTATGGTCTATTTAAGCTAGACATGAATGGCATATCAATCCAATGGCGCAATCATTGAGAAAAATCCTAAATGGGAATATGTTTCTTTCGAAGATTTAAAGAAGTATCACAATTCCTAGACACAAGTTACATATGATGACTACATGCAATATATCGTGTACTAGAGAGCTACCCAAATTAAATTAAGAAGCAATGACACATGAAGTTTCTTTAAGGCTCCTCGGACCACAATAACTTAGCATTATCATGTATTATTTTGAGTTGTGGGACTCATTTATGAGGTTGTGAGGAATTACTACTAGAAATAGTATAATATATAATTTCTTTTATTTCATTTTGTGGAAAAATAAAACTCAAAAAAGAAAAATCACTAGGGACCTCAAAATTCATAACCGATAAAGAGGGATTTGAAGAGTCTCTAAGGAGTTATCTTTTAAATTTTATAAATCAAAGTTGTGATAGGGGATCAAGGACTTTTGGCCGATGGATTTTTTCTTTCCCATTTTTGTAAGAACCATTTCTTGTTTAAAATGAAGGAGAAGCCACCGGGATAGAGTTGTGCATAGAAATATTGTTTTCATGTTGATGAATGCTTATAAACTATTTCATGCTTTATCTCATGTGGACATGGAGTAAGATGTTTTTATATGTATGAATGGATTTTTCTTATATTTTTATGTTTCTTCCTCGATACGTGATATTTATATTTTATATTTTCTTTCTATGAGATATCAATTATTAAAGGTTTGAATATCATCATGATTGTTCTTATATTTATATTTCATTTTGTTATTATTTATCTGCTACTAAAATAAAAATATCTTAATTTGGAATATGGATGTTCAATGTTATTTCACTACTTGTTTCTTTTAAATATCACTCCTAGCTAGGATATGTTAGTATAACTAGATAAATGCATTTAGAGTAGAACATACATCATTTCATTCTTTATAATAAAAACCTAAAATGTGGATTGGGTTGGAAATGATGAAACCCTAAAACCAACGAAAAATAACAGGGCTAGAATTTCGATGGGTTCCCTATTCAAAATTATTTAAGGTCTAATTGAGACTTTTTATTGAGGAAAACTCCTTGTTTTCGATGCTATGACATTTACAGGTGTTCACGAGTTTTATTTTAAATAAGATGTTTTTCACAAGAAAATATGATGGTACTGATATTGAAGAATACATAGAATATCATAAGAAAAAAAATTTAGTTGAAAAAGTTCCCTATACAATAATCTAAGAGACGAAGAAACCATATGGGGTAATTCATTCTTCTTTAAGGAGCAATTAAAAATTTAATATGAAGGATATGAAGAAATATTTATAGGTAAATGGTCTCATGTTGTGAAGATGGATAAATAAAGCACTAATGGTTTCTTTCAAGTGACCACTTTTAATTAAAATTTCATGAATGTATTCAATAAGAGAAGGACATTATTTCTATTAATTAGATGCAAGAATAATTTCATCAATGTTGGCTTGAATAAAATATTAACATAATATTCAAAGCATGCAAGTTGAGGTTTCAATATTTTAAACAATTGAAGATTACCATGGATAAATATGCTTTGCATTCATATATTCATGCTATAGATATGGATTATGTGGATATTATTGTGGTATATCCTTAGAAGTAATTGGTATAAGTAACTTTAATATTAAAAAAAATGTTTATCAAGATTTGGTAAAATAAATAATAAAAAAATCGTATTGCAAGATATCGATTTTACTAGACAAGAAAGGCCCAAGATGTAAAAAGAAACAATGATTATTGGGAAACTCATTACAATACCTAAAGACACATTACTTGAAGGATTTAAAATTGAATCATACTTAGAATGTATAGAAGCATGCAAAGGGAATCCCAATGAAGGACATAAAATGAATAAGAATATGCAAAGATGCATTCTTCATAGGGACCATAGGTGTTGCTGTATTTGTAACTTCGGAATGTATTGACCTGTATATCTTATGTATTGTACCTTGATGTTTATTCTGGGAAGTGTGTGTAATGTATTGAAGTCATTTCATGCCCCGATGTTCCTATAAGGAGATTCAATAATGTAAACAAGTCATGTCAAGTCATTGTGGTAAACCCTCCTATTGTTCAAGGGTTAAAGTCCCCGTAGTTGTGGGGCCCTATGGTTATTAGAATATCCTAGAGAAGTCAACCCTATATGAGATATTGTAAGTCAGGGAAATAGTCCCCACTGTTGTGTTAAGGATAACCCTCCTTGTTGGTGGAAGGGGAAAATTCCCCACATGTTGTGGGGCACTAGGGTTATTAGACTCTCCTAGAGATGTCGACTCTAGTAAGTAATTGTTAAGTGAGGAAGACATGATGGAGTGGACATTAAGTGAATGAAAGAATATAATTATAGAGTGAGCCTCTCTATTTATCACACACACACTCACTGTTATATTTTTATCATTTCAAGCTAGCATTATTATCTTAGGATCTTTAACTGAGAAAATAACATGCACAACAATAAAACACAAGACACAAGAGACACAAAGAATTTTCCTCGGGGAAAACATAAAGGAGAAAACCATGCAACTTCCTCAGAGATAGAATCAACACCAAAAGTAAAACCCAAAAACATTAAGATGATCTCTCGACAACAATAGTCTCTCTCTTGACCCAATAACTTCTCCTCTCACTCATGCGCCCCAATGAGTGAGTGTGTGTGTGATAAATAGAGAGGCTCACTCTTTATTTATATTCTTTCATTCACTTAAAATAAACTCCATCATGTCGGCCTCACTTAACAATTACTTACTAGAGCCAACATCTCTAGGAGAGTCTAATAACCCTAGTGCCCCACAACTTGTGGGGACTTTGCCTCCTTTGACCAATAAGGAGGGTTATCCTTAACACAACGATGGGGAATATTTCCTTGACTTACAATGAATAATCTAGGGTCAAATTCTCTAGGATATTCTAATAACCCTAGGGCCCCACAACTACGAGGACTTTAACCCTTGACGAATAGGAGGGTTACCCACAATGACTTGTTTACATTATAGAAACTCCCGATCGAAACATCGAGGCATGAAATGACTCAAATACATTACAGACACATCCCAGAATAAACATCGGGGTACAATACATAGGATATATGGATGAATACATTCCAAAGTTACAAATACATCAACACTCCCTCTTAACTAGGAAGGTATTCTCTCGACACAATTTATCAACACAAGTCTCCTTCTCTATATCATCTGGATCATCATCGAGTCCTCGTCATCTTCAAGTCATCTTCATCTTCAAGTCATCTTCATTATCGGAAAAGGATCATCACTCGATTTGGATCATAACTGGAACATCATCACTGGATCTGGATCATCATTGGAACATCATCACTAGATTTATATCATCACTCAATCTGGATCATCACTGCTGGATCATCATCACAGGTTCTATCTCATGATTCTTCTCTTCACAAGAAGTTCTATAGAGCCAACCCTTTTTTATGTTGGTTGTAGGCCTAACCTCCATGTAGGTCTTCTTCAGTGCTTATATCTGACCCTAAGTCAGAATGGCCCACCAAGAACTTACATCTGACCATGAGAGGAACACATCCAACACCATGTCAAAAAGGCACGCCTAACACTCACATCTGACCATGCGGGAACACATCCCACAACCCTGTCACAAAGGCCCATCACTTACATTCACTAGTATGATAGGACACACCTGCTATCATCTGTGAAAAGGAACAACACTCACATCCACCAGCATGATAGGACACACCTACTATCATCTGTGGAAATTCTCAGCACTTACATCCACCAGCATGGTAGGTCACAACTACTACCATCTATGGAAAGGCACAGCACATACAATCACCAGCATGATAGGACACACCTACTACCATCTGTGAAAAGTATATACACTTACATCTGACCATGGAAGGAACTTAATCCTCTCACTATGTCAGAATGGCTCTCAGTCCCAGACTGAGGGTTCCTAGTAACTGACCAAGTTCCTCCATTGTCCCAGAGAATGGAAACAACCCTTCTATATGATCAAGTGGGAACACATCACTCAATCACATCATAATGTCCATGCACTCATATATGATCATGGGAGAACACATCTCACTATCATATCAGAATGGCCCTCAGTCCCAGACTGAGCTTTCCTGGTAACTGACCACGTGCCTCCATTCAAAGAATGGAAATAGCCCTTATATTTGATCAAGTGGGAACACATCCCTCAATCACATTAGAATGGCCATGCAATAATATCTGACATGAAAGGAACCAATCCTCTCACCATGCTAGAATGGCTTAGCCCTTACACATGACCATGGAAGGAACCAATCCTCTCACCATGTCAGAATGGCCCACAGACTCATCACTTCTCTTTGGAGGGAACCTCAATCTAGAGAACACCAAGCTTCTCCCTGAAGTATTCAAACTTCACTTTGGCTAATGGATTTATCAACACATCAACTATCTATTCATCCATTGCAACATATTGGAGCTTCACTACTCCTCTTTGCACCATATCCTTGATATAGTGATATTTGATATTGATATGCTTCAACTTGTCATGGAACATCGGGTTCTCTGACAACTTAACACAACTCTAGTTTTCATAATATATACAAGTAGCTTCCAACTGGAGAACAAATAAATCATAGAGTAGCTTCCTTAGCCATACTGCCTCATAACTAGCTGAACAAGCTATGACATACTCTGCTTCAGCTATACTCAATGCCACACAGGACTGCTTCCTGCTAAACCAAGAGATCACACCTGATCCCATACTGGAGCAACACCATAAAGTGCTCTTCCTATATATGGCACTGCCTGCCCAATCTGAATCAACATAACCCTCCAGATTAATCTTCTGGCTCGCTTCATACTTGAGCCCATAATCAACTATACCCCTCAGGTACCTCACAATATGATTTGTAGCAATCAAGTGAACATGTCTCAGATCTGTTAGGAACTGGCTCAAGGTGTTCATAGCAAATAAAATATCTGGTCATGTATTCGTTAGGTACACCAAGGACCCAATCATCTAACGATACATCGCAGAATCAACTCCTTCTGATGAAGCATCACCCGATAGCTTCAGGTTCAATGCCATAAGTGTGGTCATGGCCTTGTAGTCCATCATCATGAACGTCTTCAGGATCTCTACTCCATACTTCCCTTGTCCGAGGAATATCCCATCCGCATTTTCCCACACCTCCATGCCTAGAAAAATAGTGCATCGGCACATAACATGAGCATCCCTGGTCTTCCACCTTCAACCTTGAAGCAAAGGTTGGAATCCACTTTACTCTCAGTAAATCCTAGAGTCATCAGTATTCTATCCATCCTATTGTACCATGTCGAACCTTAGGATCTTTTGCAGTCACTCCCTCTGAAGCAGAGCATCATACTCCCTCTGTCTTCCGTACTATATGCACTGAAACATTATGTACCAGAGCGACAAGTAGCTTCCTATGCTACTAATATTCTATGTATCTATCTAGGATAACTGGATACCAAGATCCTCTATCTTGAACTTTTTCAAAAGTTCTTCTTGCACCCATCTATGAGCTTGTCATCCTCTATAGGCATTCATCTTCAACCTTCTAGAAAAGGTTAATATCTTCATCAATCTCATCATGTATGTGTTATCCCATGGGTGTCTTCTGAACTCATACAAGGCCTTATTTCATTTGCACACATGATTCTGCCTGTCATGTGTCTCAACTCCCACTGGATGGAAATGTCTCTTCATAGTCTATGCCTTCTTTTTCGTGAGAAGCATCTTGCTACGAATCTTGCCTTGTATCCCACGATGTTTCCATCTACTGCATGATGGAACTACGAACTTTCCTTTCTGTATCGATAATGTATCCTAGACATCATTCTTCTTGAATTTCTCTTCCCCTTATTCTTGGTTACTTCTTCATAGCTGGAAGGTTCTGCATCAATGATGTCGCTACATTCATCATATTATTCTTCATCTTGAACTGTCGTCACTTGTTCTTCGAAACAAGTCTCATCCTTCTTTGCTTGTAGGTGATTTTACACGATATTTCCTACAAGTCAAATGCATTGGTTGTATGTTTAGAAACATTTCATCAGGCATATTCATAATGGTAAATTATTATGCATAAATATATGATCACGCAACTATTTTAGCCAATACAACATTCATCCATATCTCACGGAAACTTTCTACAAGAATTCCATCTCTACCAGGACAACGTTGAGATTGTGCACTAATCCAATATGTCAGCAAAGATGTTTCATTCTATATAAGAAGCAATGGAGAGTTGTATAGCACCATGAGCTACTTACCCATCACATGCATATTAGTAGTATACCATCATTAATGCAAACATTCTATCATGCATATTACATCAACTGAATATAAACAAATGCATAACAAAACAATATCATGAAATGACAATTGAATACTTATCTTTATTTTTTTCATGGGTGGACTCCTTCTTGAGCCTTCAGCTTCATCATCTTCTTCATTCATAATAGCATCATTTCTTATCCAAATGCTAAAGTGGATAAGAGGTTCTTCAAGAATTGAGTTCTTCATATTCCTGATCGCTTGATGGATCTTCTTTGGATGGTGAGAGCTTGATCTTCAATTGCTCCCATCTTCTCTTCTCTTCTTATGAGTCGAGCTTCTTCTTCTTCCTAAAGTCTTCTGGCACACATTCCTTGAATGAATGAATCCCATGATCCTGGGAGATGATTCAAGGTGGCTATCACCACTTCTGCATTCTACTGCTACAATTTTTTCATTGATTTGAGAGACCCTTGTAAAGTATGACTGTATGGTCTCTGCATTCTGGATATTCACATTCTTCAACTGGTTTCTCAAAGTAATATTCCAATTTATGTTCTTCCCTTAAAATAGCTTGTTCAAGGAATCAGACATCTCTTTTGGTGTCTTTATGGGATACACTTGTGGTACAAGGTGATCCATGATTGAATCAACAATGATCTTCTTGGCCTTGACCAAGTTCTTCTTGTGTAAGGCTTCTAGCCTCATCTCCCTTTGGAACTGGAACCTCTCTACTCATGTAGGTGTCCAATTCATTTTCTTCAGAGAGCTCATATGCTTCCATGCTTGGAAGTTGTCAACTTCACCAAGCTTATCATCAAGCTGATGTGATAAATCACTTTGAAATGAGAACCTCAAATGAAAACAACAAAAGATTAGATCTTACCAATTTGAGGTGTTTGTCCTGGTTCTGGAGCTGGCTGATCTAGGGTTTGTTAGAGAAACCCTAATTTTCAAAACTTGTAATCTTTCAGATATGACTAGATAGAAAGATATATCTCTTCAATTTGAGCTGTCCAATGCACTCCTTTTCTAAAAACAGTGGAGGGAAGCTCCTGGAACATGAAGCCCTAGTTTACCAATTTCTTTTGCAGAAATTCCTGATACTATTTCTATGCTATCTCTGAACTTACTACTCCTCTATGTCTAAAACACTACACTAAGGTAGCATCATCTGTCCCTATTCCAACACCATAGGTTTCATTAAAATTGGTTTCACCAATTGGGACTTATGATCATTTTCCCAAGGTGACCTCTTATAGGACTATTCAGAACAGCGAAGTTGTACGGACTGCCACATGTCACTGTTTCATATTCTGGGTCTGAAACTTAGACCATAGAAAGTAAATTTTGTTTCATTTCTAAAAAATATTCATAAATTTCGTTTTCACCTTTGTATCCCAAGATAGAGCAATTCACCCCAGGTGTCTTGTTTAGGGATGAATCTTGGAAGAGGCTGGAACCATAACTTGGAGGGATCATATCTCCCAGAATATAGCAAATATGAGGTTTCATTTTGGACACACTGTAAATAAATATTTTATATTTGGTCTGTGAAATTTTCAGCTCCTGATCCTTCTCAAATCCCAATATATGGTGAATCTATCAAAACTTATCAATTCTAGTATTTTAGGGTTTTTCCAGCTCAGAGTCAAACTAAGGTTTAACTTTCCCGGAGTTTCACCCAACCAGAAATATTTACCCAGGTCTATAAAATTCAATTTTTATGAGGAGATAAATCCTATGCGGGGATCACTCAAAAATTCCTCTTCTGTAAGAAGCCCTAATTTCTCGCACCAAAAACTGAAAATGCTCGGATTCGAATTCCACTTCGACAGAAAGATGCGCCCTTCAATGGAGAGTCAGCGTAGCATACTTTTGTTGATAGATTGTTGAGAGAGGCCCAAAAATTAATAATCCCTAGCTTCTGTAGCTGCACAATCTCTTCTTCTCAGGTTATCTATGATACCATGTTAGATTTTTATCATTTCAAACTAGCATTATGATCTTACTAAGGATCTTTAACTAAGAGAATAACATGCATAGCAATAAAACACAAGAGACAAGAGACACAAAGAATTTTCCTCGGGGAAACCACAAAGGAGAAAACTGCAACTTCCTCAGAGATAGAATCAGCACCAAAAGTAAAACCTGAAAACATTAAGATGATATTCCCACAGCAGTAGTCTCTCTCTTGTCCCAGCAACTTCTCCTCTCACTCATACGCCCCAATGAGTGAGTGTGTGTGTGATAAATACAAGGCTCACTCTCTATTTATATTCTTTCATTCAGTTAAAATCCACTCCATCATGTCGGCCTCACTTAACAATTACTTACTAGAGCTGACAACTCTAGGAGAGTTTAATAACCCTAGCGCCCCACAACTTGTGGGGACTTTGCCTCCTCTAACCAACAAGGAAGGTTATCCTTAACACAAAGGTAGGGACTATTGCCTCGACTTACAATGACTCACCCAGGGTCGACTTCTGTAGGACATTCTAATAATCCTAGGGCCCCACAACTTCGGGGACTTTAATCCTTGACCGATAGGAGGGTTACCCACAATGACTTGACATGACTTGTTTACATTATAGAAACTCCTAATCGGAACATCGGGGCATGACATGACTCAAATACATTAGAGACACATCCCAGAATAAAAATAGGGGTACAATACATAAGATATATGGATGAATACATTCTGAAGTTACAAATACATCAACACTCACTCACTGCTGACTCACTGGGGCGCATGAGTGAGAGAGAAGTTGTTGGGACAAGAGAGAGACTACTGTTGTCGGGAGATCATCTTACTGTTTTTGGGGTTTTTACTTTTGGTGTTGATTCTATCTCTAAATAATTTGTGGGGTTTTCTCCTTTATGGTTTTTTCAAGGAAAATCTTTGTGTTCATTGTCTCTTGTGTTTTATTGTTGTACATGCTATTCTCTCAGATAAGATCCTAAGATCATAATGCTAGCTTGAATGATAAAAATCTAACATGGTATCATAGCTAACTTGAGAAGAAAACATTGTGTAGCTGTAGAAGCTAGAGCTTCTTACTTTTTGGGTCTCTCTCCACAATCCATCAACAAAAGTATGCTAGGATGACTCTCCATTGAAGGGTGCATCTTTCTGTCGAAGCAGAATTCGATTCTAAGCATTTTTAGTTTTTGGTGCGGGAAATTAGGGCTTCTTACTGAAGAATATTTTTTGAGTGAACCCAACATAGTATTTCTCTCCTCATCAAAATCAAAGTTCAGAGACCTCGATCGATATTTTTGGTTGGGTACAACTCTCGAAAAGTCAAACCCTAGTTTGACCCCGAGCCGAAAAAACCCTAAAATACTAAAACTGATACGTTTTTGTACATTTGATATATATCGGGATTGGAGAAGGATCAGGAGATGAAAATTTCACATTCCCAAGATAAAATATAGATTTACACTTTCTCCAAATTTTAGCCTTAGATTCACCATAATCTAGGAGATATGATACCTCAATGTTAGGGTTCTAGCCTCTTCCAAGATTCATCCCTAAACAGGACACCTAGGGAGAATTTCTATATCTTGTGATACAAAGGTCCAAAGGAAATTTATGAAGATGTTACAGAAACGTCACGGAACTTAATTTCTGTGGTAGAATTTTTAGACCCCGAATATGAAAGAATGACATGTGGCAGTCTATACAACTTCACTATGCTGGATAGTCCTGAAATAGGTCACGTTGGGAAAATGATCATAAGTCGCAATTGGTGAAACCAATTATGATGAAACATGTGGAGTTGGAATAGAGACAAGATAGGATACCTCAATGAGAATTTTTAGACATATATGAGCATTAATTGTGGAGATACCGTAGAAACAGTATCAAGAATTTCTGTAGAATAAATTGGAAAACTAGGGCTTCTTGTTCCTGAAGCTTCCCTCCACTATTTTCAGAGAAGGAGTACATTGGATAGCTCACCTTGAAGAGGTCTATATTTATATCCAATCATATCTAAAATATTCCATGTTTTGAAAATTAGGGTTTCTCTGAAAAACCCTATATCAACCAACTACAGAACGAGGATGGACACTTAAAATCGGTAAGATCTAATCTTTTTCTATTTTCATTTGAGGTTCTCATTTAAAAGTGATCTACCGCATCAGCTTGATGATAAGCTTAGTGAAGTTGAAAAATTCCAAGAATGGAAGTATATGATCTCTTTGAATAAAATGAATTGGACACCTACATAAGTAGAGATGTTCCAGTTCCAGAGAGAGACGAGGCTAAAATACTTACAAAAGAAGAACTTGGTCAAGGTCAAGAAGATAATTGCTCATTCAATCACGGATCACCTTATACCATAACTATCTTCCCTATAGACACTGAAAGATATGTTTGACTCCTTGACCAAGCTATTTGAAGGGAAAAACATAAATCAGAAGATGACTTTGAGAAAACAATTGTAGAATGTGAAGATCTAGAATGCAAAGACCATACAGTCATGCTTTACGAGGGTCTCTCAAATCAAAGAACAACTTGTAGCAGTAGAAGAAGAAGTGGAAAATGCAGAAGTGGTGATAGCCACCTTGAATTGCCTCCAAGGATCATGGGATTCATTCATGCGAGGAATGTGTGCCAGAAGGAATTGATTACTTTCAGCAGACTCTTGGAAGAAGAAGAAGCTTGACTCATAATAAGAGAAGAGAATATGGGAGCAACTGAATATCAAGCTCTCACCATCCAAAGAAGATACCTCAAGTGATGAGAAATATGAAGCACTCAACTCTTGAAGAACCTCTTATCCATCTTATCATTTGGATAAGAAACAATTCTATTATGAATGATGAAGATAATGAAGCTGAAGGCTCAAGAAGGAGTCTACCCATGAAACAAATAAAGATAAGTATTCAATTGTCATTTCATGATATTATTTTGTTATATTCAGTTGATGTATTATGCATGATAGCATACTACTAATACGCATGTGATGGGTAAGTAGCTTGTGGTGCTATACAGATCTCCATTGCTACTTATCTAGAATGAAACCTCTTTGCTGACATATTGGATTAGTGCATAATCTCAATGTTCTCCTGGTAGAGATGGAAGGCATCTATAAAAGTTTTGTGAGATATGGATGAATGTTGTATTGGCTAAAATAGTTGCATGATCATATATTTATGCATAAGAATTTTCCATTGTGAATATGCCTTATGAAATGTTTATAACTATACAACTAATGCATTTGAATTGTAGGAAAGATTGTGTAAAATCACCTACAAACAAAGAAGGACGAGACTTGTTCCGAAGAACAAGTGGCGGAAGTTCAAGAGGAAGAATAATATGACAAATGCAGTGACATCATTGATGCAGAACCTTCCAGCTATGAAGAAGTAACCAAGAAGAAAGTGAAGACCAGTTGAAGAAGAATGATGTCTAGGATGTAGTATCGATACATGAAGGGAAGTTCATAGTTCCATCATGCAGTAGATGGAAACAACATGGGATACAAGGAAAGATTCATAGCACGAGTCTTCTCATGAAAAGAGTGCATAGAGTATGGAAGACAGAGGGAGTATGATGCTTCACTTCAGAGGGAGTGACTACAAAAGATCCTGAGGTTCGACATGGTACGACAGGATGGATAGCTTACTGGTGACTCTAGGATTTACTGAGAGTAAAGAGGACTCCAACCTTTCCTCAAGGTTGAAGGTGGAAGACCAGTGATGCTCCTATTATATGTCGATGACTTGTTCCTAACAGAAGTTGCAAGAAGGAGACTTGCTGTCGAGTTCAAGATGAAGAACTTGGCTATGATGCACTACTTTCTAGGCATGGAGGTGTGGCAGAATCTCCTTGGAACAGGGGACGTATGCAGTAGATATCCTGAAGAGGTTCAGAATGATGGAATAAAAGGCCATGACCACACCTATGACATCGAACCTAAAGCTACTGAGTGTTGCTTCATCGAAGTTGATTGATTCCATGAAGTAACATTAGATGATTGGGTCCTTGATGTACCTAAAAAATATGAGACCAGATATTTGCTTTGCTGTGAAAACCTTGAGCCAATTCTTGACATATCCGAGACATGTTCATTTGATTGTTGCAAAGCATATTCTGAGGTACCTGAAGGGTATAGTTGATTATGGGCTCAAGTGTTAGTCGAATCAAAAGATTAACCTGCAAGGTTATGTTGATTTAGATTGGGCAGGCAGTGCCATCAATAGGAAGAGCACTTTAGGGTGTTGCTTTAGTATTAGATCAGGTGTGATCTCTTGGTTTAGTAGGAAATAGTCTTGCATAGCACTGAGTACAGCTGAAGTAGAGTATTTTGCAGCTTGTTCAACTAGTTGTGAGGCAGTATGGCTAAGGAAGATACTGTATGATTTATTTGATCTCCAGTTAGATGTTACTTGTATATATTGTGAGAACCAGAATTGTGTGAAGTTGTTGGAGAACCTAGTGTTCCATGAGAAGTCGAAGCATATCGAGATCAAATATCACTATATCAAGGATATGGTGCAGAGAGGAGCAGTGAAGCTCTAGTATGTTGCAATGGATAAATAGATAGCTGATGTGTTGACTAAGCCATTGGCCATAGTGAAGTTTGAGTACTTTAGGGAGAATCTTGGTGTTCTCTAGATCAAGGTTCCCTCCAAGGGGAAGTGATGAGTCCATGAGACATTCTGACATGGTGAGAGGATTGATTCCTTCCATGGTCAGATGTAAGGGATGATCCATTCTATCATGGTGAGAGAATTGGTTCCTTCCATGTTAGATATGAGTGCTGAGCCATTCTGATGTGACTGTAGGATTGGTTCCTACATGATCAGATATAAGCACTGAATGTCATTCTCTAAATGGAGGCGCTTGGTTAGTTATCAAGAATACTTAGTCTAGGACTGAGAGCCATTCTGACATGGTGAGAGGATTGGTTCCTTCCATGGTCAGATGTAAGGGGTGAGCCATTCTTTCATGGTGAGAGGATTGGTTCCTTCCATGTCAAATATGAGTGTTGAGCCATTCTGATGTGACTGTAGGATTGGTTCCTACATGATCAGATATAAGTGTTGAATGCCATTCTCTGATTGGAGGCACCTGGTCAGTTACCAGGAATACTCAGCCTAGGGTTGAGGGCCATTCTGATGTGACTGTGGGAGGTGTTTCCACGTGATAAGATGTAAGTGAAGGGCCATTTTGAGGGGACTATGGGATGTGTTCCCACATGATCAAATGTAAGTGCAGAGCCTTTCTGAGGATACTGTGGGATGTGTTCCCACATGATCAGATATAAGTGCTGAGCCCTTCTAGCATGGTTGCAAGATGTGTTCCTGCATGGCTGGATATAAGTGCAGAGCCCTTCTAGCATGGTTGCAAGATGTGTTCATGCATGGCTGGATATACGTGTTAAGCCTTTTCGATAGGGTTGTGGGATGTGTTCCAGCATGGTTGGATGTGAGTGCTGAGCCTTTCCGATAGCGTTGTGGGATGTGTTCCCGCATGATCGGATGTGAGTGCTGGGCCTTTTTGACATGGTTGTGGGATGTGTTCCTGCATGGTCAGATGTGAGTGCTGGGCATTTATCACAGGGTTGTGGGATGTGTTCCCACATGGTCATATGTGAGTTCTTTCCGTGCCTTTCTAACATGGTGTTGGATGTGTTCCTCTCATGGTTAGATGTAAGTGATGGGTGGGCCATTCTAAATTAGGGTCAGATGTAACCACTGAAGAAGACCTACGTGAGGGTAGGCCTACAACCAACATGAAAAAGAGATGGCTCTGTAGAACTTCCTATGATGAGAAGAATCAAGAGATAGCACCCATGATGATGATCCAGTAGTACTGATCCAAATTGAGTGATGATCTAGATCAACTGATGATGATCCAGTAGTGATGATCCAATAGTAATCATCCAGATCGAGTGATGGTCTAGATCTAGTGATGAGGATCCAGATCAAGTGATGATCCAGATCCAGTGATGAAGTTGACTTGAAGATGAAGATAACTTGAATATGAATATGACTTGAAGATGAAGATGACGAGATGATCTAGTTAATACAGAGAAGAAAACCAGTGCTGAAAAATTGTGTCGAGAGAATACCTTCCTAGTTAAGAGGGAGTGTTGATGTATTTATAACTTTAGAATGTATTCACCTGTATATCTTATGTATTGTACCTCAATGTTTATTCCGAGAAGTGTCTATAATGTATTGAATTCATGTCATTCCTCGATGTGCCTATCAAGAGATTCAATAATGTAAACAAGTCATGTCAGGTCATTGTGGGAAACCCTCCTATTGTTCAAGGGTTAAAGTCCCCATAGTTTTGGGGCCCTAGGGTTATTATACTATTCTAGAGAAGTCAACACTAGGTGAGTTATTGTAAGTCAGTGCAATATTCCCCACCATTGTGTTAAGGATAACCCTCCTTGTTGGTTGGATGGGAAAAGTCCCCACAAGTTGTGGGGCACTAGGGTTATTAGACTCTCCTAGAGATGTTGGCTCTAGTAAGTAATTGTTAAGTGAGGCCGAAATGTTGAAGTGGACATTAAGTGAATGAAAGAATATAAATAGAGAGTGAGCCTATCTAGTTATCACACACACACTCAATCACTGGGGTGCATGAGTGAGAGAGAAGTTGCTGGGACAAGAGAGAGACTACTGCTGTCGGGAGATCATCTTACTGTTTTTGGGGTTTTACTTTTGGTGTTGATTCTATTTATGAGTAAATTGCGGGGTTTTATCCTTTATGGTTTCCTCGAGGAAAATATTTGTGTTCATTGTCTCTTATGTTTTATTGTTGTGCATGTTATTCTCTCAGATAAGATCCTAAGATCATAATGCTAGATTGAATGATAAAAATCTAACAATATGTAGACGTGTCAAAGAAAAAATAACCAATAGATAAGATTGCTATGTATTTCCACCCACACCACCATGAGAAAAAACATTCATCAAGACAAGGTCTTCATAATAAAAACACTTACTATACAGTAGAACAAACCTAAAAAGGAATTCAATGTTCAGGTACACAGGGTACTCCCAAAACATAGAACAACAAGAGCAGCCACTCACACAAATAGATGACAAATAAACACATAGATGTTTTGATGTGGTTAAAACCCTCAAGAGGGAAACACTCCATGACCCCAGCAAAATAGCTACTTGAGGCAGTTTATTATGCAAAAGAGATAAAGTTACAAATGAGCTTCTCATAATCGATCAACTAGACAAGGAAGGCTCCATGCTCTTTAAATAGATATCATGGACCAATCGAGTGTTAAGCAATGAATCAAGGGTAGGTATGATCTAAGAGAAGTTGAACCGTCAGAACACTCTATGTCTAGAACATATCGTGACCATCAGATTAAATATTTTCAAATGCATACATTTCAGGGGATGGGATCATGCTTACAACATTTCAGAATATTACATCCATCCCATTGCTGATGGAGAGCTTAGCTAGCGCAGTGCTAGCTCTGCGTCTTCCAATTCAAATGATGCATTAGAGAACTGACATAATCACACGCATGAAGTATCGGTTAGGAAGTGTAGTTTGATCATGCAGTCATTATGTGGTGTCACGACTGAGGTTATTGAAATTCCCATTTATGCAGGACTTCCTGAATGATCCAAGTTTCTTATTGAGTTCAAAGAGAATGTGTCAAATCCACATCGACTAATGGCATTGGAGGAGGCACTGAAAGCTACTCCAGCACGCTGGTGGGAAACTCATAAAAAATAAATTAGTGGATGGTCACAGTGTTGATGATTGATGACAGTTTGGTTTGGAAATGTAGAAGTATACCATGTTAGACGATACGATGGGTGGAATAGTCCTGGCGATCATCATGACCAAGGGATGAGTGGGTCCACGCCTTTGTCCAAACACTGAATGAGATGCCACAATCGTGGTATGTATCAGCTGATCTATGTAGGAAATAACCACTTGGGAAGAATTGATAGTTTGTTTCACTCACACCTTTAGCTTCACAAATGCAAATCCAGATGTCCACAATGTGCTATAGCTCGTCTGCGATGTGGTGCTGAAGGTGGTTCCACTCGCATATCTAGTGGATCCACATGCGTATTGCCACATGTAGTCGATGATGGAATGTTATAAATTATATGGAGGACCTGAGGACAAGGATGAGCTAAGAAACATCAATATCCTGAAAATAGAGGGGAGTCAGGATGTCGCAGCACCTGATGTACCAATGGACCCAATGAATCATCCCTTGAAGATAAGAAAAGTCAACATTGGGATGGACAAGAACCCAAAATTTGCAATTGTTGGGAACTATTAGGATGAAGAAACCATGGCAAAGATCACGGATCTACTACATGAATTTCAAGATCTATTTTTGACCAAATTATATGAAATGAAATAGATCTTCGGTGATTTAGGGGAGATGAAGATCCCATTAAAGCCAGACGCTAAACCGATAAGGCAAAGGCCTTATCGCTTGAATCTATGATAAAAAGAAAGGGTCAAAGCTGATCTTGACAGGATGTTGGATGTTGGAATAATTGATCCAGTCTAAGAATTAGAATGGATGAGTCCTATGGTGGTCCAAGATAAGAAAACAGGCGAAGTTCATATTTGTGTTGATTTGATAAAATTGAGCGATGCATGTATGCACGATCCATTTCTGACACCATTCACAGATGATGTGCTAGAAGGAGTAGGTGGTCAAGAGATGTATTCTTTCATAGATCGGTTTTCTCGTTATCACCAGATTAAGATCACGAAGGAAGATTGACATAAAACCACATTTGCTACTAAATGGGGCTGCTTTCAGTACATAGTGATGTCGTTTGGGTTGAATAACACACCTATGATATTTTCTGGGGTTGTTGTCATGGCATTTAAATATTTTATTCAGAAATTTTTGCAAGTCTACATGGATGACTCGAGAGTTTATGGATTGATTAGAGACCATTGGGAAAACTAGTGATTGATGCTGGAAAGATGTCAACAGCATTAGATCACATTGAATTTAAAGAAGTGTATTTTTTGCACATGTTTTCGGATGTTGTTGGGTCACATTGTTTGCAAGCAAGGACTGTTGGTTGACCCTGCAAAGATTGTGCTCATTTTGAGCTTACCACCACTTGCAAATGTGAAGATGCTTAAAGCAACGCTGGGGAACATAGGATATTATCACCAATTCATAAGAGGGTATGCTGCAATTAAAACCTATATGGATAAGTTATTAAAGAAAGATGCAGCATTTGTATGGAGTCAAGATTGTCAAGGGAGTTTCGACACACTAAAGGTCAATATGGCTTCCGCACCGATCCTCATTTTTCTTGATTGGGACAAGGAGTTCCATGTTCATGTGGATGCATCGTCTGTTGTGTTGGGAGTGGTGCTCGCTCAACCATGAGAGGGGGATCTAAATCACCCGATCACTTTTGCTAGTCGAAAGTTGTCATTTTTAGAAAAGAATTATATGACCACATAGAGAGAAGGTCTAGCGATGGTATATGTGCTACAAAAGTTTAGACATTATCTACTGGGAGGTCATTTTAAGATGTTTACAAACCATTGTTCTTTAAAGTACCTAGTCAATAATCCTGTGTTGGGGGGGGGATATGTTGTTGGCTACTTCTCTTCTAGGAATTTGATTTTGAGATAATTGTGAAGCTGGGTCTCTAAATGAGGGCCCTGATCATTTATCCTGACTTGAGATGGGTGAGGAGCCCACAAATATTGAAGACGAACTGCAGGATACGCATTTTTTCAGAGTTGACATGGAAGATGACTATTATGCTCAAATAATTTAGTTATTGACAATGAGAGTCGCACCAGAGGAATTTTCAACAAGGTAGAAGAATCAGTTGGTGGTAAAGACTTCAGAATTCCAGTTGATTGCTGGACAACTATATAAGCTAGGGACATATGAGGTTTTGCGGTGATGTGTCCTACCACATGAACAAGGGCATATTCTGGAAGAAGCACATGCAAGATTTGTTGGTGGACACTACAGAGGTTTAGCTACTAGAAGGAAGGTACTTCGCACAGGGATCTGGTGGCCCACTCTACATAATGATGTGACAGATTATGCATAGAGTTGTGATGTCTGTCAACGCACTGGAAAACCATTGCAAAGGGATGAGATGACACTGGTACCACAAGTAACACTGCAACCATTTGATAAATGGGCGTAGAATTTGTGGGTCTAATCAACCTACCGGGGAAGAGAACTGGTGTGTGGTAAATCATCACAGCAAAAAACAATTTGGCGAGGTGGGTGGAGGATGCAATAGTCGCATATTGTACTATTGCGACAACAACTAGGTTCCTATTTGATAATGTTATAAAACAGTTTGGATTCCCAAGGATATTGATGAGCAACTACAATAGTCACTTCATCAACCGTATGGTAAGCGTACCGAAGGAGGAGTTGCGGATACAACACAAGAAGAGTACCCCATAACATCCACAAGCAAATGGAACAGTAGAAACATTGAACAAGATATTGGAGCATGTGCTTACAAAGGTATGTAATGCTAACCGTGATGACTGGGATTTGGATATTCCAGCAGTCTTATGGGAATATAGCACCACTTGCAATTGGTTAATGGGAAAAACACCATTCAAATTGGTATATGGGAAAGAGGTCGTCATGCCGATGGAGCACATTGTTTTGAGTCTCATGTGCATTGCAGCACCGATGGGAATGGATATGGGAATGGATGATGAAGTAGTGCTTGAGGAGCATGTGGAGTAGCTAATACAAATCGAAGAGGATCGCTTCATTGCAGGTTTCCATCAATGTGTCAAAAATGATCATCAGAAATCTTGGCATGATCTCCACATAAAGAAAAAAGAGTTTCAACAAGGATATTTGGTGCTGCTATACGAAAGCAAGTTCATGAAGTATCTAGGTAAGTTACAGATACATTGTTTACGTACATATGTTGTGAATTCCATTACTTTTGGAGGTGCAATTCAACTATAGCAATTAGATGGAGTGATGCTGCCAAAACTAGTGAATGTTAGCAGGCTACAGCCCTAAAGGACGGGCCTAGAACCATGTNGCAATGAAATATATATATATATATATATATATATATATATATATATATATATGTATGTATGTATGATGAGGGGTGGACATATGGCGTACCAGGAGGAAGTGGTTGCACAATAGTATAAGTCATTAGCGCAGTTAGAAGGTCACGTTGCGACAAGCACACGGATGCTTCCTAGTCAAATACACAATAAGTGAATACAATTAAATTATTTAACCAGTGCTACCAATCCAACCATTGGATTGACAGAATCATCAATGGATTTGGGTCTTTAATGATTGATTGGATCATGATTATCACGTTGGATTTGGTACTGATGAGGACGTATTGAAATGATTCTATAAGAAGGTTCTCAACGAGGGTTAGAAGCACCATTGTGTTAAGTGAAGTTGAAGAGTTGCAAAGTTTATCCAAGAACAAAGCAACTAAGTGAATATGGGTGAATTGAGGTAGTTTCCAAGAGTAGAGAGTGTGTGTAGCCATTAGAGCCTTGGAATATATTGGTGCAGCATGCAGAGAACACAGACACTGTCAAGATTTCTAGCGAGAAAGATTCCTAGGTTAGACCAATCGCTATTTTGGAAGAAGTCTTCAACATTCCAGTCAGATCATCATTGGTTCCAAGGGGAAAGAGAAAGGTAGAGAATCTGAGCTCCCCGACGTTGCAGAAGCGATAAAATAGAACTTCCATCACGGCGTAGGAAGAAACAATTGCGCGGATAGGGCCATCGAGTGCCAGTGGTGTAGAATCAATGGCTCAAACAAGGGTTGCCACCAAGGACATTCCTGGGTACATACCACCCACTTGACCTGATGCGCATCCTCGGTGTCTCACCAAGAACCAAAATTATCAACCAAGGATGTTCCCATTGCCAAAGGGGATGGTATGCAACAAAGATATCATGCCTGCACTGATCCAAATGAAGTATGATGACTATGAATTGCTTGCATTGGAAGATGTAGCAAATGAACCCTATGTATCATTGCCCAGAGTCAGAGGTGGGCCAATAGCGTGTATCTCGCAGAATTGGGCGAAGGGGTTAGACAAAGATGGGTTATTAGGGTTAATCAACATGCCTTACTTCAGGCAACTAAATGAGGCAAATTCCTGCATTAAGAAACTTTTGGCATGATTTCATGGCAGCACGTTGTGAATGTATACACCAGTCACAATCATAGTCGACTTAATCTCCAACATCACATGGCTACTGAAGGATGGTTCAGACCCATCACAAAATTTCAGAGGAAGGGACAATGATAAGCATCTTGTTACGAGGCTAGAAAAGAAATACAACTTGCAACACGATGGGCGAGCTTATCACATTGATAGAATTAACAACTGAGCAATGCATATTAGCACACAGATTCTTACAAATAAGATTGTAAGGAAGAACCTCCCCATTCAATGAAATTTGGGGGTGATTACATGTGCGGAGAAATGCGCAAAGGGGGTGCAAATGAACTGGTCACTCTTCTTGATGAACCAGTTTGTATAGGACACAATGGTTGTTATCAATCCAAATGGCACTTCTCTGTTCGAGTGTCGACATTCCTTATGTTGGTACACAAAAGTACATCTCAGGATTGAAGTTTACCAAAACACTATAGATGGGCATGACATGGGATGCATTTACCCTTGAACCAGCTTTCCATATTATTTTTCTAAGTGTTCAGTTGCATACGCGACTATCCTCATTGCAACTCATGTACATACGTGACTATTTCCATTGACAACTCGTGTACTGTACGTGACTATCTCCATTTCAACTCACTTACATCAGCGTACGCAGGTTTCCTTTAAGCAACTCGCATGTCATACGTGGGTTGCCTATATTAATAGTCATGTACATCTTGATTCGACATTAAAAAATATAAATCATGATTAATGGATATTATTTGGGTGCTAATCATTAACTATCCTAACTGTTTCAACCTCCTCAACCTTCGAAACCACTCTATTTCCCAAAGTATAAATAGAGGCCTTAGGGAGGGCATTAACCAATCAAGTTTGGAGAGAAAAGTTATGCTAGTGGTATATCTTCAGAATTCTTGGAGTAGCAGAACTCAGATTCCTTTGGTTTCAGAGGAGTCCTTGTCTCAGAAGCTGGGTTGTACTCTTATCTCATTCATTGATTGTTAATAAAGAGAATTATTCTTCCAACATTGTGTTGAGTCTCTTTCATGTATCATGGTTGATGAATATAATTGATTATGCACTAGATATATTGTTTATCTAACCTCTCATATATACATGTATCAGATTGTACTTGGAAAATTTGCTCTTTACAGGTGAAGGAGGTGCATCCCTGGAAGCTTTGGAGAGAAGAGGAGTGAAAGAAGATCAATCTTGGATCAACTGTCGGTAATCGAGTGAGTCAAGACTTTCTTCCTATTTCCTTTCTGTTCTTCATTAAAGTTGATTGTCTTACAAGGTTAGTAGTAAGTTGGTAACCCTAGACCCTAGGTTACAAGGGTGTTTAATCCTGAACAATAGAACTAGTGAATTTGTTGGGGAGTCTAGCCTGCTGTGGGTTAGTCCTATAGATCCTTGCCCAGTCTTTGCTTTGATTCAGTGTGTGGTTTTTTGTCTTGGTTTGGAATTATAGTGGTGTTTTAAAGACCTTTATAATTTTTCTTTTTTTTGAAAAATTTTACTCCTGTACGCAGGTTGCTATGCTACATAGTCACATACAGGGGTTTGTGTATGCGGGTTGTTGTATTGAACAGTCGTGTACAGTATGTGGGTTTCTCAACTAGACAGTCGCATACATACCTTAGCAACAAATATTTTGGGTAGGGTTGCTTGTCCCTTTCCTTCTTTGGATTTTGTCTTGCTTTGTGGTATTTAGTACTGACATTTCACTGTAGGTTTGAAAGCCCTGTTAACCATAGTTCGTGCTTTTCAGTAAGCCCTTGAGTTTTTGCTGGTTGGATTGTCTTTCTTTTAGAAATTTGAAGTGGATTTTCCTATTGGGTGATAGGTCCAAGTGTTGTGTGTCTGAATAAGTGATCAGGGTTCTAGATACCATATGTAGTGTTGGTTTGTCACTTGCCTTTGATTGATTTCAGTGATTTTCATTCATTGTCTTCCCAAGCTAGGTGTTTTCCAAGTCTTCCTTAGGTGGTTGATCTTTGGTTCTTATAAGTCTTCTATACTTCATTTTGCTTACTTTATATAGTTTGATTATTCAAGCATACTCAAGAATTGTTGCATCTAGGTGCATAGTAATTTTTGAAGAATTTGAAAAGTGAAAAGAAAAGCATTGGAAACATTTGCATTTGAAATGCATATGGTAGTTTTACTTTTAGTTTTTAAATAAAATATGAAAAATTACAAAATTAAGTCTTAGTTTTCTCTTTCCTAGTTGCATTTTCATTAGTTCATATTTACAAAAAGAAAAAGAGCTTTCTTTAGATAGTGATAATTTGCTTTGGAATTAATTTATACACCTATTTTACTTTTCTTATCGAGTCTATAATATCATAGTCATTCATGCAACTTACCCTCTGATTAAGAACAACCCTTAAAATGAATGCTATCATTTAAAATTGATTAGTAATTTTTGTTTTATAGGGTCATACACACACTAGCTTAGGCTATACTTGTGGGATAGGAAGTGTAAACTCCCCATAAGAACTTAAATTTAGATGTAGTTAGCCAATCGATAGGTAAATCCTTCTCTATGTTGATAGTATCTGGGAAGCTCCTCTCAAATGGGAGTTAAGCATGAGGCTACGTGGAGGCATTGGACTGAGGAGATAACCCTTCGATTCCTTGTCAAAATGTAGACCAAGGTTTTTACACATCTAGGGATTCCTTCCTAGACAGAGTTTCGGGCTTTGCTACCCTACCCATGCATACAAATCAGTCTTGCGACTGTCCCCCCAGACTGTTGACATAGTTAAGTGTTACAGCTGCAACATTTTCCCAAAATTTGAATTTTTTGGGACCCTCCTTTAATGCATTTTGCTCATCTTTTTGGTTTTGCTTGATGTTTGTTCAAGGAATATTTTTATGCCAGTGCTATTTTTTACGGCTTGCATTGAGTCTTTGCTCGGCCGTCGGAAGCATTTGAGACTATGAGTCGGAAACGCGGTTAATTGCGCGCCCGCCGTTGCGGAGAAGTAACAAAAATTCGGGTCCGATCTAAGATTTATTTCCTCCAATGCGTTTTATTTGTTTCTCTTATTCAACGGCTTGTTGGAATACCGCCGGAATGTATTGTCTCTACGATTTCCACAGTTGTATATGATGCATTGCGATGTTCCCCGACGATTGTATTGACCTTTTCTGATGCCGCTGTTTTGATTCGCAAGTCCTTAGGATTTTAGCTTTTGACGTTGTGGCTATGGAAAGCACTATCTTTCTGATGTAGTTTGATTTTTTTTTCGCGTGACTGTTATTTTTCGGCCGAAGTCATGTTTGTTTTTACTCTAATTTTTGTTGGTCTGCGGAACTTGGTTTCTTTTATGGTTTCATCGTTGTGGCTCTCTAACCATATTTTGATCTGATGCCTTAGTCTCATGAGCTCCGATGCGAGTTTTGATTTTTTTCTCTGCCAATGCCATTGTGGATTTCCTAGTTGTTTCCTCATCCGCCGTTGCGCAGGTGATGTTGACAGGATTGCCGATCCCATAGTCATTTGCCTATCAATTGATTTTATTTTTTCCCACCGATTGCATGGTAACCATGGAATATATAGTGGGGTTGGGGTTGATTATTTTATTTTTAATTTGGTGATTTCCCCATGCTTTCATTATCGCTCGAGAAGACCAACACATTCGTTGTCGGTACCTTCGCTACTAGGTGGCTCCACCGTGGAGGTTTACGATTTTTTCTCCACCAGTCACGGAGCACAGTGCAAGGTAGGCCCTTATGCCCGTTTTACCTTTCTGTTCGAGTGGTCAAACTGATTTTGTTGCCATTAGTTAGCTCCTGTCTCGGCGGTTAGTGGTTACCTAGTTTTCCATTTTAGTGTGTGTATATAGCTAGGTAAATAGTCTGGTGACCCGGTGGTAGGTGTTTGTGGTTTGCATGATGATTTATTCCACAGCTGTTATGGGTTTGCATCCCACACTCAACTTCTGGGTAAAATGGTGCAGACCACTGTTATGCTGTCCACAACAGTTTCCCTGAGTCTGTGTTTGGCCATCCGAGGAGGGCGTTTTCATGGTTTTCTTTCGGGATGCCGAGGTTTTGGTTCCACTATATGGTCTCCCTCATTTTGTGAACCAGGGTTGCAACGTTGAGATGGTTAAACTCAAATACGAACCCTGGACCAATTTTAGGGTCAAAACGCATTATCTAGTTGGACCGTGATGTGAGTGTTTTTTGTAGCAACTAGCTTCATCTTATTTGTATGAGTTAAGTGCGCTATCACTTGTAGTGTCCTTCACCTGGGATTAGGCATGTTATTTTCCATGTGACATTTTAGTTCATAGCACTGAGAGGGGGTTTTGAGATTGTTTTCTACTCAGAGAGAGGAGAGTGATATTCTTCGTTTTAGAAAAAGCCATAATATTTTGAGTTGATTCTGCAAATAATGATAGTGAGTTGGTTTTATCCTTTTGGGCAGATTGTTTTTATGTGGGAACTTTTGGTTTGAGTATTGTTTGTTTTAATTTCATAGCGGCAATCATGTTTAGCCTAGACGAGGTAAAATGCTCATACATTTTGTCTCCATTTTTTAATGTTATCAAGGAATGGCCCAACAGAACCTAAAAGCAATTTCTGTGTATGACAGGGAAATTCTTTAGAATCCAAGATGTCTAAACGACAAAAGAAGAAGGCTCTCATAGTAGAGGAGGAACCCGAAGTCGAAATTGATACCAGAGTTGAATACACCTACAAGGACACCAAATGCATAGTGGGTGTGGAACCTGAATATAAATGGGGGGAAGTTTACAGACTAATAACACACCGGGAGGTACCTGACACCGGTTTTGAGGAGGAAACCATATATGAAAACATAGAGAGATCTACCTTGATGAGAGTGGCTACCAGACCTGAGCTTTTTCCATGCTCAAAGGTGATTGGGTGGATTCTGCCCAGGGCAGATGTAATGACCATGATTTTGGCAAATGTTGATAAACAGGGTTATCCTGCCTATAGCCCTAAGTACGTATCACTGGCCTATCACTTACCAGAAGCACAAGTATACTTGACTGAAGATTGGCTAAAGGAAATTAAAATGGACCTAGTCAAGACACTGAAGAGAATGCTGGTGCCAGGTAAGAACTTCAGAACTAGGCCATCCGAAAAATATGATACTGCCACCCTAAGAACACCTTATAGGTTTATTTCCCTGATGCTAAACAGGATTTTCGGGAGGGCCCACTGTAAAAGATTCAAGTTGGAGTGGGTGCCTATCATCTTCTATGTTGCAAGATAGGGGACAGTGTTCAACTGGGCAAACATTGTGTCTAACAGCCTCTCAGCCTGCATTTCTTCAGCATTAGGAGGGGTATCCCAGAAGATATCAGAGTTCTACATGAGCTCTATACTGATTGATTGCATACTATGAAACCAACCCTTCCCAAACCTGAGGTGTATTTGGAACCGACAGAGAACACCAGTCTACTCAGCTTACAAGCCACTGTGGGCACACAAATACCACAGTCACTATAGAGAAGTGTGTGATCACTTCATCATGCCATTATATACATTGATCTTCTTAAAGGAGTGTAACTGTATGTTGGAGGAAGCATTGCAGGTGATTGAGGAATATACAAACTACTACTTAACAAAGGATGGATTGTACTTCAAAATGTATGGATGCTCCAGAGCACCCTCACTACTGCCAAAGTATGCCACTGAATATGTAGTGCACAAGGAGTTAGTTAGACAGGTCTTCTTAGATGGTATAGGGATTTTTTTATTCGAACATAAGAAAGTAGCTTACCCTCCTTTACCATTCAGGTTGGGAAGCTATAAGTTCACAAGGCTTGAGAAAGCTGATGAATTTGTGGAATAATTGGGGAAATTCCATTTTGGGGAAATGAATTTCCACAGGAATGATTCCTGAAATAAAGTGGCAGAGCACTGCAAGGAGGCAAATGTACATTTTGAATACACAAGCCACTGGGACAAAGAAGAATCCATTTTTTGCAGTGCAGAAAATATAACGGCCTTAAGAAGAAGATTTAAAAATAAAATCACAACCAAAGGTAGGAAAGGACAGGATGAACAGGAAAAGGCGGAGGAGGAAGAGGCTAGGAAAAGAAATGAAGATGCTAGGAGACTAGCACAAGAAGATGAAAGCTGGCTCAAAGGTGAGGAGGAAGAAAAGAGAAGAGCTAAACAAGAAGCAACTAGAAAGGAAAAAGAAGCTTCCCGGAGTGAAAAGGAGGAAAAGAAAAGAAAGTTGGATGAGGAAATGAGGAAGCAGGAAGCAGAAAGAGCAAAACTGATAGGGTCAGTGATAGAGCAATCAGCTTTAGATCTTGTAGACAGTCAGGCTCAGGACTTGAGTAATCCTGGTATTCAAGATCTTAAGGCAGCTGCTGGCAGCACAACAGGATAGGCTATGGTCCCTACCCTAAGGCTAATCCCTTTCGAGTAAAAGAAATGGGAGGAGGTACCGGATTTCATCACTATTTTTTATGATAGGGAAAGGAAAATAATAGTGAAGAGGACCGAGAGAAAGGTCGAGAATGGGGAGCAGTCAGGTAAAATGATAAATGATAAAACTGTAGTACATGGGATAGACAAGGACCCCTAATTCACCATCAGAGCTGGGGGCTGCATTGATCCATGCTTCTGAGGACAATGTAGATCGAATGATGACTTATCTTGAACAGTCAAAGAAGTCTACTACCCAGCTAAAAGATACCCTAAGAAGAGAGAGAGAGAGTAAAATAATAGATTGAAAAGAAAGTTTGAAGACATACAACAAGAAATAAAGTATTCAAAAGTTGAGCTCCAGTTCCTCCAAGTTGTGAAGAGATCTCTGGAGGTTGCCCAAGGAAGTCTAGAGAAATTGTAGCAGGAATGTCAAGGGTTAAGGATAGAAAAGGAGCAGCTGCTAGGAAAGATAGGGGAGTTGGAGCTATAGAAAGCTACCTTTGAGGAATCTGAGAGGCAATCTTAGGGGAAGACTGCAGAATTTAAAGAACAGATTACCTCATTAACAGCAGCTCTAGAAGAGTCTAGGGAATAGCAGGTCAGTATTCAGCCTTTCAAGGAGCACGTTCTAGAACAAAGGAGAAAGATGCACCAGATGCAAGTAGCCATAGAGGAAGAAAGGTGCAATATTTTGCAGGTGGACAACCGGCTGGAAGAGATTTTGGAAACCTCTTCATATTTTGTAGATAGATCATAGGATATCTTAGAAGTCTTGAAAGGAAGGATGGACATATTAGAAGTGAATGAAGAAACCGCTGTAGATATACCATCAAAATATCAACAATCCCTGAGGCAAGACTACGATTTACTAGAGTTTGCCATAAACATAGCCGAAGAATTCAAGAAGGCTGTCAAGAAGACAAAGGGGGCTTGTGTAGAGTTCTTCAGGAGAATTTTGATTATGTATAATCATTTCCAGGTTGAAGCTGAGTAGAGAATGGATACCTTTCCAGAGCATAGCCTTTTTTTGGAGATATTGCAAAGAAAATATCAGGAATATGAACAGAGGGTTTGTCATATCAAAGCCCTAGATGAGAAGACCCTAAGGAATGAAGTAGCTCATTTCGCGGTTAGTGTGCAGTTAGTCGAAGACCAACTTCACCTGAGTGCAGCCAGAATAGAAGTAATAAGAAATCAGGCTGCTAAATTTGAAATAAATATTCGTTTCTTATGACCTTCTGAGTTCGAAAGCATTACCTCAAAGGCTTCAACATGGAATAATTTTTTGAATAGTCAAGCGGGACCCTCCTTAGAAGCCTTTTATTTGTTTAGTGTAATATATTGTAAATTCTATAAGCACTTAATGAAAGCAAAGCGTGGGAGGTGAAGCATTGGGGAAGCCCAAGAGTCATTTGTGGGCAGCCCAATAGTTTTGTTCTTTTTGTATAAATATAGAAGATTTAGATAAAGGAAGGACTTTTTCCCAGTTAGATTGGTGAAGACATATTGGAAGAAGAACTATTTCCTTTTGCAGTAGATAATTACAGTTTGCCTATTGGAGAAAGCTTGGTGGAATGTTCAAATGTTGTGCTATGGATTTTTTGAAGAGGAACTATTTTGTTTTTAGGTTTTTGTCCATTAAGTGTGAGATCGTTCTAACTCTTTGAACCTATTTTCTTGCATGAACGTTCTCTTGTTTATTTTATGAAAATTTCCACTATGAGTAATGAATATTGTTCATAAACAATTAACTATCTGGTTGTTCAAATATCTTTAAATATTCATGTGTTTTGAAAGAAGTATCAGCTATCTGTGATTTTTCATAATGTATGTACAAAATACGTTACTCATTAATTAATAATAATCTTGCTCCCTAGGGATAGGTTAGGTAGTTAGTTTTAATTCCTTACTGTGTGTGATTCAGATGCAAGAGAGTCTAAGATGAGAGGTAAGAACCTGCGCATCACATTGTGACCACTCCTTGCATTCTTAATCAATCTGCATTTAGATAGGCACTTGCATATCATACTTAAAACTAAAAAATGCAAAAATATACACGGTGGATTGGGCCACAACTCGTAAAACCTTTTATTTTTGTTACTTGACCTATGGTATCCGGACCATAAACCGGATGGATTCCCTACACCAAACAGTCACGGGCTAGTTGGGAACATTGGCTGGGGAGAATCCCTTACTGTTGTTGCTTGCGAATTTCCATGCCTCAATAGTTTCTGGCACTAGAAGGAGGGCTGCCAGTGCATGGCTGCCCGGGGAAATTGATTTCCTTGAAATAAATCCACCAGTGATAGTTTTGAAAGCAGTTTATTTCTTGATCCAAATACTGAAGATAATAGAGAAAATTTGTTTGTTGTAAATGATCTGAGAAGACACACGTTGGCTTATGTAAAGAGTATTACAGGATTACCCATTATTCTTGATTTACCCCTAAGAGGATACAAGAAGAAAGATCGTACCATCTTGGAAGATTCAGTGTTGGTTGGAGATTTGGAAGAGTTAGTTGAAGGAGCATTACATGAGGTTGTTCAGCCTTGGAATAAAATAGGCCCAAACATACCGTACTGTTCACCTATGTGAACTCCTATTCCTTCACCCCCTCACCCTCCACCCAGACTCATCGCAGGTGTAAATGCAAATCAACCACCTAACCTACCAAATCCACCATTTGCTTGGAAAGACAGATCATCCTTGAACCTTACACCTCCGTTGCATGACTTACCTCAAGCTTTTGAGAAGTTGTTGCCTAAGTTTGATCCAAATGAGAAGGTTGTAGTAGATGACCATTTTCAAAGTTTCTATTTGGCGATAGAAGGATTAAGGATTGGGGAACATGAGGATGTAGTTTGTAGACTTTTTCCACACACCCTCAAAGGAGCAGCAACATCATGGTACTTTGGTTTGCCTGCAAACTCTATCCCAGATTGGGATACCTTTGAAAGGATTTTCAGAAGTAAGTATGCAGCCCAAAAGACGCATGCATCATTAATGAAAGGATTAGGTGCTTTAAAGAAAGAAAGGAAAGAAAAGGTACACAATTTCACTCAAAGATTTTATGCTTACCTCAAGAACTTCTCTGCAACTGATAAGCCCTCTGATAAAGTTTTGATTGAGAATTATACCTCAGCTTTAGGTCTAGACTTGGCTATGTTCGCAAAAGCTCAAGTTAAGCCTACGTTAGTAGAGACGTATGAAGAAGTAGAAAGAGTAGAGGCTGAAAGAGAAAGTATAGAATATTATCCTGAACAGTCTGAAGAACCAACTTCCAGGAAAATAGCCTTATTGTTGTCCAAACCTAAAGAGGAGCAATCACATGATTTTGAGGGGATGTTAAAGATGATGCAAAATCTTTCCAACATAATAATAGATTTGGAGAAGGAAAAAGAAGCTCAGAGAGCTTATAAGCCTTACTACAAAAAAGGGAAGATAACAGCCAATTCAAGACTCCTCCACATGGTTCAGCGTCAATGAATCTGACAGAGGTAGGGATGGATAATTTTTGCACTTTTCACCAACAAATTCATTCTAAAAAGAATTGTCCTCAATGGTTAAATTCAATGACATTGGTAATGAATCAGCTCTTGGATTCTAAATTGACTAAGGACAATGATGAGGAGGGAAAAGGTAATGAGACCATAGAAAAACAAGAAAATGATACCATGTTTTTATGGGATTGTGTCTTGCTGTTTGATACAGAAAAAAGTACTCTTAAAACTGAGAATATACCAATGACAACAAAAGACATGAATTTGGTAAATAAAGACAATTCAATAATCTCAAATATTAAGAAGTTGCAAGAGAATGTCAGGAAACAGCCAGAGAACAACGTTGAGGACAAAGTACCCGAAATTACCATTATCAGCCAAGATCCGGAGCAAATCAACAAGCCTGTTAAGCCTATTGAAGACCATGTAGGTGTTAACAAAGAAAATATTGAAAATCCTGAAGAACCAGAGGAAGCGATACCTACCAAAAACCAACCTGTGGAGGAAGATGTCGAATCAATTGGGGAAGAGAAAGCTAGAACCCCAGCTTTCCTTTTGACTCTGGAAATTTTGAACCATAATGTGCATAACTGTCTGGTAGATTCTAGATCATCAGTGAATGTTATGCCACTCGCAGTTTGCAAAAAAATTAATGGGCAGCCAGAACCTACTGCTTGGGAAGTCACTCAATTAGACAGAACTAGTGTCAAGGTAGTTGGGGAAATGGAGAATGTTCTCATCCATTTATCTGCAAATAACAAGATATGTCAATTTATTGATATTATGGTGGCTGACATATTGGATGGGTATGGACTTATTCTGAACCGAGACTGGTCCACAAGGTTAAAGGGGTATTTTTCTTCACATTGGTCACATTTATGGTTTCCTTATAAAGGGGTCCCAAATCGGATCAAAATTTTAAGGGAACCTTACATGAAGCACACTATCACTAAGTTGGAAGAAGGAAATGAATCTACAAATTCTATTCTGGGGAATTATCTAACGGAGCTTGAACTAAGATATCAGGCATCAAACGAAGCCAAGAGTATGACTGACACTCAGCCTGATATCCTTCAAGGTTCACAGGTTGATGAGATTGATTGTAAATCGATAGACATAGTTTCGGTTTCAAATATAGCAGAGTTAGATCACGGTTAGGTATCTCATGTCTGCAAATCAAGCCTAGCCCCTGGACTCATAGGTTGATAATATTTTTAGGGGTGGGCACATAACTAATCAGGTAGTGGTTGGTTCTTGAATTTTATTTTTCTTTTGATTTGATGACCTTGTACATAAATAATTTGATGTGGTTTTACTTTGATTTATCGCTTTTATTCAGGGTTATTTTGGTTTGTTTTTGAATAAAAGAGGCAAAATTTTGGTTGCATGGAAAGCATGAGGGTTCTCGATTAACTAAAATATTTGGGATAAGACTGTGCATTTTATTTTGAAATGATAGAATTTCTTCTAGTAAGTAGTTTTCCTAAATGGCTATGCACTCATTGAAGTCCTACTTAACCCCTGAAAATAACTCAAAATTAAGAGGTTTGGAATACTATTTTGAGGCTCCATCCATATCACATCTAAGATGTCCTAGGGAGTGATAGCAATAGACCCATAGAAAGGAAGCAAAGGTAAACTGTTTATTATATATAAATGATCCCATGCCATGATTTTAAAAGCCTAAAGGCTGTTAAGAGTCAAAACTCCTAAAAGAAGCAATACATCTCAAACGAAATATCAGAAATGTGAAAATAATCTGCCAAAAGTTCTTCTCCATCTGTGAGCTAAAAATTAAATACATCTCTCACACAAAAGGACACTATGGATAGAAGAGCCTGAATAAAATTTAGAAAGAAAGGCAGATGGAGGACTCAAAAGAACAAAAGTTCAAAAGGGCACAAAGTGCAGTTGGCATGGGAATGAGGAAGAAATGAATAGATCTGTTTACCATATGTTACGATCCTATGGTGTCCAAGCTAGAAACTACCCAAAGACAATGGTAAAATAAAACTCACCTACTAAGCCTCAAAAGAGTTATCCAGACTTTCAAATATTCTGGGTGTTCCCATTTCCAAAGAATGGACTGTCCTAAATGATTCAAATGCATGTGTTTGCCATCTTAGGAATACAAGCATCTAGAAGTATTCAACTTATGAGCTAAATGATTAAACAGTCTTTTACTGGGAAGAAGTTGATTCAGAAATATGGGGTTCGCCAGGTAGTCACCAATTGTTGCAGCTGCAACATTTTCCCAAAATTCAAATTTTTTGGGACCCTCCTTTAATGTGTTTTGCTCAGATTTTTGGTTTTGCTTGATGTTTGTTCAAGGAATATTTTTATGCCAGTGCTAATTTTTACAGCTTGCATTGAGTCTTTACCCAACCGTTGGAAGCATTTGAGACTATGAGTCGGAAATGCAGTTAATTACGCGCTCGTCGTTGCTGAGAAGTAACAAAAAGTCGGGTCCAATCCAAGATTTATTTCCTCCAATGCATTTTATTTGTTTCTCTTATTCGGAGGCTTGTTGGAATACCACCGAAACGTAATGTCTCAACGATTTTTGCAGTTGCGGATGATGCATTGCGAAGTTCCCCCACGACTGTATTAACCTTTTCCGATCTCGCCATTTTGATTCGCAAGTCCTTAGGATTTTAGCTTTCACCGTTGTGGCTATGGAAAGAACTATCTTTCCAATGTAGTTTGATTTTGTTTTTCGCATGACCGTTATTTTTCGGCCAAAGTCATGTTTGTTTTTACTCCGATTTTTGTTGGTCTAGGGAACTTGGTTTCTTTTATGGTTTCTCCGTTGTGGCTCTCTAACCATCTTTGATCCGAAGCCTTAGTCTTGCGAGCTCCAATGCGAGTTTTGATTTGTTTCTCCACTGATGCCATTGCATATTTCCTGGTTGTTTCATCATCCACCGTTGCATAGGTGATGTTGACAGGATCGTCGATCCCATAGTCATTTGCCTTTGGATTGATTTTATTTTTTCCCAATGATTGCATGTTAACCATGGCATATATAGTGGGGTTGGGGTTTATTATTTTATTGTTATTTTGGTGATTTCCCCGTCCTGTCATTATCGCTTGAGCAGACCAATGAATTCATTTTCGGTACCTTTGCTCCTAGGTGGCTCCACCGTGGAGGTTCATGGTTTTTTCTCCACTAGTCGCGCAGCATAGTGCCAGGTAGGTGCTTATGCCCATTTTACCTTTCTATTCAAGTGGTCAAACTGATTTTGTTGCCATTAGTTAGCTCTTGTCTCGGCGGTTAGTGGTTACCCAGTTTTCCATTTCGGCGTGTGTATATAGCTAGTTAAATGGTCTGGCAACCCGGTGGGGGGTGTTTGTGGTTTGCGTGATGATTTCTTCCATGACCGTTATGGGTTTGCAGCCCACACTCGACTACTAGGGAAACCGATGCAGACGGTCGTTACGCTGTCCGCACCAGTTTCCCTCAGTCTGTGTTTGGCCGTCCGGGGAGGGCGTTTTCATGGTTTTCTTCCGGGATGCCGAGGTTTTGGTTCCACTGTATGTTCTCCCTCATTTTGTCAACCAAGGTTGCAACATTGATATGGTTAAACTTGAATATGAACCCCGTACCAATTTTATGGTCATAATGCATTATCTAGTCAGACCATGATGTGAGTGTTTTTTGCAGCAAGTAGCTTCATCTTATTTTTATGAGTTAAGTGCGCTATCACTTGCAATGTCCTTCACCTAGGATTAGGCACCTTATTTTTTGTGTGACATTTTAGTTCATAGCGCCAAGAGGGGGTTTTGAGATTGTTTTCTACTCAGTGAGAGGAAAGTGATATTCTTCGTTTTAGAAAAAGCCATAATATTTTGAGTTGATTCTACAAATAATGATAGTGAGCTGGTTTTAGCCTTTTGGGCAGATTGTTTTTATGCGGGAACTTTTTATTTGAGTATTGTTTGTTTTACTTTCATAGCAGTAATCATGTTTAGCCTAGACGAGGTAAAATGCTCATACATTTTGTCTCCATTTTTAAATGTTATCAAGAAATGGCCCAACAGAACCTAAAAGCAATTTCTGTGTATGACAGGGAAATTCTTCAGAATCCAAGATGTCTAAATGACAGAAGAAGAAGGCTCCCCTAGTAGAGGAGGAACACGAAGTCGAAATTGTTACCAGAGTTGAATACACCTACGAGGACACCAAATGCATAGTGGGTGTGGAACCCGAATATAAATGGGGGGGATTTTACAGACTAATAACACACCGAAAGGTACCTGACACTAGTTTTGAGGAGGAAACCATATATGCAAACATAGAGAGATCTACCTTGATGAGAGTGGCTACCAGACCTGAGATTTTTCCATGCTCAGAGGTGATTTGGTGGATTCTTCATAGGGAAAATGTAACGACCATGATTTTGGAAAATGTTGATAAACAGGGTTATGCTGCCTATATCCCTAGGTACGTATCACTAGCCTATCACTTACTAGAAGCACAAGTATACTTGACTGAAGACTGGCTAAAGGAAATTAATATGGACTTAGTCGATACACTGAAGAGAATGCTGGTGCCTGGAAAGAACTTCAGAACTAGGCCATCTGGGGAATATGATATTTCCACCCTAAGAACTCCTTACAGGTTCACTGCCCTGATGCTGAACAAGATTTTTGGGAGGGACCACGGTAAAAGCTTCAAGTTGGAGTGGGTGCCTATCATCTTCTATGTTGCAACATAGGGGACAATGTTCAACTGGGAAAACATTGTGTCCAACAGCCTCTCAGCCTGCATTGCTTCAACATTAGGAGGGGTATCCCAAAAGAGATTAGAGTTCTACATGAGCTCTATACTGATTGATTGCATACTATGCAACCAACCCTTCCCAAGCCTGAGGTGTATCTGGGACGGAGAGAGAACACCAGCCTACTCAGCTTACAAGCCACTGTGGGCACACAAATACCATCGTCACTATAGAGAAGTGTGTGAGCACTTCATCATGCCATTATATACATTGATATTCTTAAAGGAGTGTAACTGTATGTTGGAGGAAGCATTGCAGGTGATTGAGGAATATGCAGACTACTACTTAACAGAGGATGGATTGTACTTCAGAATGTATGGATGCTCTAGAGCACCCTCACTACTGCCAAAGTATGCCACTGACTATGTAGTGCATAAGGAGGCAGTTAGACAGGTCTTCTTAGATGCTATAGGGAGTTTTTTATTCGAACATAAGAAAGTGGCTTACCCTCCTTTACCATTTAGGTTGGGAAGCTATAAGTTCACAAGGGTGAAGAAAGCTGATGAATTTGTGGAAGAATTGGGGAAATTTAATTTTAGGGAAATGAATTTCCACAGGAATGATTCCCGGAATAAAGTGGCAGAGCACTACAAGGAGGAAAATGTACACTTTGAATACACAAGCCACTGGGACAAAGAAGAATCCATTTTTCGTAGTGCAGAAAATATAACGGCCTTAAGAAGAAGATTTAAAAACAAAATCACCACCAAAGGTGGGAAAGGATAGGATGAGCAGGAAAAGGTAGAAGAGGAAGAGGCTAGGAAAAGAAATGAAGATGCTAGGAGACTAGCATATGAAGCTGAAAGCTGGCTCAAAGGTGAGGCAGAAGAAAAGAGAAGAGCTGAACAAGAAGCAAGTAGAAAGGCATAAGAAGCTGCCCGGAGTGAAGAGGAGGAAAAGAAAAAAAAGTTGGATGAGGAAATGAGGAAGCAGGAAACAGAAAGACTAAAACTGACAGGGGCAGTGATAGAGAAATCAGCTTCCAATCCTGTAGATAGTCAGGCTCAAGACTTGAGTAATCCTGATATTCAAGATCCTGAGGAAGTTGTTGGCAGCACAACAAGAAAGGATATGGTCCCTACCCTAATGCTAATACCTTTCGAGCAGAAGAAAGGGGAGGAGGTACCGGATTTCAACACTATTTTTTATGATAGGGAAAGGAAAATAATAGTGAAGAGGACCGAGAGAAAGGTGGATAATGGGGGGCAGTCGGGTAAAATGATAAATGATAAAATTGTAGTACATGGGATAGACAAGGACCGATGATTCACCATCAGAGCTGGGGCTGCATTGATCCATGCTTCTGAGGACAATGTAGATCGAATGATGACTGATCTTGAACAATCAAAGAAGTCTACTTCCCAGCTAAAAGATACCCTGAGAAGAGAGAGAGAGGAAAATAATAGATTGAAAAGAAAGTTTGAAGACATACAACAGGAAATAAAGTCTTCAAAAGCTGAGCTCTAGTTCCTCTAAGTTGAGAAGAGATCTATGGAGGCTACCCAAGGAAGTCTGGAGAAATTGTAGCAGGAATGTCAAGGGTTAAGGACAGAAAATGAGCAACTGCTAGGAAAGATAGGGGAGTTGGAGCTATAGAAAGCTACCTTGGAGGAATCTGAGGGGCAATCTTAGGGGCAGACTGTATAATTTAAAGAACAGATTACCTCATTAACAACAGCTCTATAAGAGGCCAAGGAACAGCAGGTCAATCTTCAGATTTTCAAGGAGCACGTTCTGGCACAAAGGAGCAAGATGCACTAGCTGGAAGTAGCCATAGAGGAAGAAAGGTGCAAGATTTTGGAGGTGGACAACCAGCTCAAAGATATTTTGGAAACCTCTTCATATTTTGTAGATAGATCACAGGATATCTTAACAGTCCTGACAGGAAGGATGGCGAGATTAGAAGCAAATAAAGAAACCATTGTAGATCTACCATCAAAAGATCAACAAGCCCTGAGGCAAGACTACGATTTACTAGAGTTTGCCATAAACATAGCCGAAGAATTCAAGAAGGATATAAAGAAGACAAAGGGGGCTTGTGTAGAGTTCTTCAGGAGACTTTTGATTACATATAATCGTTACCAGGTTGAAGCTGAGCAGGGAATGGATACCTTTCCATATCATAGCCTTTTTTTGGAGATATTGCAAAGAAAATATTAGGAATATGAACAAAGTGTTCGGCACATAAAATCCCTAGATGAGCAGACCCTGAGGAATGAAGTAGCTCATTCCATGGTTAGTGTGCAGTTACTCGAAGACCAACTTCACCTGAGCGCAACCAGAATAGAAGTAATAAGAAATAAAGCTGCTAAATTTGAAATAAATATTCGTTTCTTATAACCTTATGAGTTCAAAAGCATTACCTCAGAGGATTCAGCATGGAAGAAGTTTTTGAATAGTCAAGTGGGACCCTCCTCATAAGCCTTTTATTTTTTTAGTGTAATATATTGTAAATTCTATAAGCACTTAATGAAAGGAAAACATGGGAGGTGAAGTGTTGGGGAAGCCCAAGAGTCATTTGTGGGCAGCCCAACAATTTTTTTCTTTTTGTATAAATATAGAAGATTTATATAAAGGAAGGACTTTTTCCTAGTTAGATTGGTGAAGACATATTGTAAGAAGAACTATTTCCTTTTTCAATAGATAATTATAGTTTTCCTGTTGGAGAAAGCTTGGTGGAATGTTCAAATGTTGTGCTATGGATTTGTTGAAGAGGAACTATTTGGTTTTCATCTTTTTGTCCATTAACTATGAGATCATTGTAACTCTTTGAACCTATGTTCTTGCATGAACGTTCTCTGGTTTATTTTATGAAAATTTCCACTATGAGTAATGAATGTTGTTCATACACAATTAGCTATCTGGTTGTTCAAATATCTTTAAATGTTCATGTGTTTTGAAATAAATATCAGCTATCTGTGATTTTTCATAATGCATGTACAAAATACATTACTCATTAATAAATAATAATCTTTCTCCCTAGGGATAGGTTAGGTAGTTAGTTTTAATTCCTTGCTGTGTGTGATTCAGATGCAAGAGAGTCTAAGTTGAGAGGTAAGAACCTACACATCACATTGTAACCACTCCTTGCATTCTTAATCAATCTGCATTTAGATAGGAACTTGCATATCATACTTAAAACTAAAAAATGCAAAAATATACACGATGTACCGGGCCGCAACCGGTAAAACCTTTTATTTTTGTTACTTGACCTACAGTAGTCGGACCATAAACCGGACGGATTCCCTACACAAAACACTCACGGGATAGTTGGGAACATTGACTGGGGAGAATCCCTTGCTATTGTTGCCTACAAATTTCTAGGCCTCAACATTAAGGTAGCCTCTAGTCTCTTGGACATATAGGGTTTATACACAGGTAAACCGGAAGGATATTTATGGTTCACCTTGGACAGGCTTGGAAGGTAACCCTTGTTGAAAGTGTAGGAGGGTGGTGGGTGATTCCTCCACTTATTCCTAAGAACCTCTTCAAGGACACCAAGAAACTGTCTCTCAGCTTTCTTCAGGGAAGCATATCTTATACCCCTTGTGATTGTTGAGACTTTAGGAAATCTTTGTAGTGATTGCTCGGTGGTTTGTCTGTGTTTTTATCCAATGTTAGGGTGTGAAGAATTAAATTTACAATCATGGAGGACCAATCTATCAGAAGGTCATGAAGGTTGCAAAACCTTCCTCTGCTTATCACATTGGAACCTCCACCTCCCCCTCAAAAGTGAAGATTGGACACAAACTGTTCTTTCGAATCAATAGGAGTTAGTGAAGTTCTAGGTGAACCACAACTTAGGGAAAATCGTTTTAATTTAAACACAGTTGAGATAGAAGAATTGCAGGATGACAAGTTTGTAAGGAATTTTAATTCACCTCTAACTGACTTAAGCGATCCGGTGATTATTCAGGTTTTTCCTGTCAATCCACCTATGATTGGTGTCCCTTTGGGAAGAATAATGTCTACTACAGGAGAAAGTTCTTTTACTTCCACCTCAGCTGCTCCGGCTGAAGAGGTGCTACCTCCCCCAGTAGGTTCACCTAGAATAAGTATACCTACTACACCGTTAACTCTAGCTAGCCGAGTGGTTCAACCACTGGCTCCCACAAGTTTAGCAGGTGCTTCTGGTGGTATGGTCACTGGTATTCCTAGTGTACCTACAGTTCCTAATTCCTTTGCACACACTTCCTAGAGTGGTCACACACTTCCTAGAGTGGTCCTATAGGATCCTTGGATTTTGTCCAACGATTTCCTTGGAATGGGGGGCACATTCCCCCATCCACTCCATTCATAGGCCCAACACCCTCATATCTAGGGGTGCAATTTAGAAACACTAATCCTTATGGTCAACATTTTCAAACTCTGGTTTCATCTCCATTCACGAGCTCTCCCTTTTAGATTTTTAGCGGAGGGATACCTGCTCCTATATTCCAAACCTCATCCTCAACTGGGGTAGCTAGAACCTCTTATACTGCAATGCACATAAACAAGCCATTGGCTTATCGATGGAACCCTTTCCAAAGCAACCCATCCACTTCACAACCGGTAGCATGGGGAAACTCCACCTTCACATATGGGAATATGGGGGCTAGTCCCTATAATCCACATGATGGTACTTTTAGTGCTCCATTTAGACCCAATCTCCCTTTCCTAGCAACGTTAAACTTGCCAAATTTGTCGAAACTGATGAATGACCCATAAAGACATGACCCCTCCTGGCCACCCATCCCTACCAAGCTTCCCTCGGATATCCCAAAATTAAAAGGAAAAGTTGGTGATGATCCTGGAGCTCATGCCACCACTTTCCATTTATGGTGCTCTTCCAACTCACTGAACGAAGATTCAGTTCAGTTGAGGATGTTCCAAAGAACTTTAACTAGTATTGCAGTAGAATTGTACATTGAATTGCCTTCTGTTGTGTTTAGCAATTTTTGGGACTTGGCTAATGCATTCCTTAGTCACTTCCAACTTCCTGTCCTTTATGATTTCGGAACAGACTTGTTATCTACCTTCCGGTAGGACAAGGCCACTCATATTTCAGATCACATCCAAGAGTGGAGAAGATGGAAGAGCCTTATCAAAGCCATTATTTCTCCCGATTTCTTATTAGAATGGTTCCTTAAATCCCTATTGCCTTATATATCTAAGGATGTATCTACTTCGAGAGTGACAAAAGAGGAAGAAGCTATCCTCAAGGCCCAGTAAGTAGATTTTATATATTTTCAGTCTAGGATATTATATGAGATTATCCCTGAGGCACCGAGGCCAACGCACAATGTAGAGAAACCTAATCCTGGACCCCATGTCAATGGTGTGGTTGGTTCTATGAATTCTCCCACTATGGAATCTTTGGCTAAATAGCTCCATCAGTTCTCCATCAAACATTCTATGGTGGAGGCAGAAAATTCTTCCCCCTCACCCAAAAATGCAAATGTTTTTGCACAAACCTCTCAGAAGGGAAATCAGCAGCCTGGTGGGAAAAAGAAGAGAGGAAAAAAGGGTGAAGGAAACCAAAACAAGAAAAAACCCACAAACAATGTTGATGGAGGAAATAAAGAAAAGAAGAAGGTGAAATTCCCATGCAAGTTGTGCCATGAAGATCACCTGACCCATCTGTGTCCCCTTTTGGAACAAGCTCAGAAGCTATTAAAAGGCCAACAACCACCTGTCCTGAAGGATCCTTTTCCCCAAGGGAATAATTATGCTTTAGCTTCAAATGCACCATGGGGCACCCCAAATGCTCCTGACCCCAATTATATCAACATGGTTCGATCGAAGACTTTACTACAGACCAAGAACAAGAACTATGAAAAAGAGACCTTGGATAAGGGTAAGTCAATAGTGTTTGGGTACACAGGGTACTCCCAAAAGACTGAACACCTTGATCAACTGCTTCACACAAATAGATCATATATAAACTCACTGATGTTTGTCACATGGTTAAAACCCTCAAGAGGGAAATAGTCCACAGCCCTAGCCAAATAGCTACTTGGAGCAATTTATTATGCAAAAGAAAGAAAGTTACATGAGCTTCTCATAATCGATCAACTAGCCAAGGACCCTCTATGCTCTTTAAATAGAGATCATAGACCAATAGGGTGTTAAGCCATAGATCAATGGTAGGTATGATCTAAGAGAAGTTGAACCGTCGGATCACTCTATGTCTAGAACATATCGTGACCATCAGATTAGAATATTTACCAATGCATACTAATGCATACTAAAGAAATACACTTTTACCTAATGGATATATTACACAAGTTGATCTTAACTAACTCCTAAGTGTCTAAATATCCTAACATCCCCCCTTAAGAACAACTTGGGATAGGATTGAAGGATTAACAAAAGTGACACTATTAGGAGAAGGAAGGAGGCATTAGAGCCTATCCCCCCTTAAGGACACATTCCTAAAATCCTAACATAGACCGAAGGTTAGAAAACTTCGCTTCTGTAAGAGACTTAGTGAATATGTCTGCAACTTGATCATCTATAGGGCAATAGAGAACTTCAATAACACTATCATGGACAAGATTTCTGATGAAGTGCATGTGTAGCTCAATGTGTTTGCTACACTGATGTAGAACTGGATCTTTGGCAAGATTGATGGCACTTTGATTGTCATACCAAAGTGGAGTACACTGCTGCTTCTCGAATCCAAACTCTGAAAGGATCTGTCAAAGCCATAAAGCTTCCTGACTAGCATTAACTGCGGCTCGATATTATTCTTCTACTAAAGAAAGAGCAAGAGCTTGTTGTTTCTTACAAGCCCAAGTGACAGGTCTAGATCCCAGACAGAAAACATAACCTGCAGTAGACTTTCGATCATCAGGATCACCAGCCCAATCTAAATTAGTGAAACCAACCAACAAAGGTTCACCCCCTGTATTGTAATGAATCCGAAACTGAATTGTACCTCGAATATATCGAAGTATTCCTTTTGTTGCTTTCCAGTGACTTTCATGAGGAGTTTGCATATAACAGGAAACACGACCAACGAAAAAGGGAAGGTCAAGACGAGAATGAGTCAAGTATAAAAGACTAACAACAAGTTGACAATACAAGGTGGCATCTACTTCAGGGGAAGTACAAGTGGCAGAAAGTTTGACTCCATACTGGAAGGGAGAAGGGGCTGGTTTACAATATTCCATGTGGAAGTGATGAAGAAGGTCACAAGCATACTTAGACTGGGAAATAAATATTCCTTCTTTGGTTTTCAAGACTTGGAGACCAATAAAATAATGCAAATGTCCTAAGTTTGACATTTCAAAATTTTGCTTAAGACCAGATTTCACATGGGTTATAAGTTTAGGGTCACTACCAGTAAGGATAAGATCATGAACATAAAGAACAAGTATGATGAGATGGTTTCCTACTTTCTTGGTATAGACATTGGGGTTAGAATGGCATCTAGAAAAACCAGTGTCAAGGAGAAAGCTATTTATTTTGGCATACCAAGCTCTAGGAGCTTGCTTAAGGCCTATAAGGATTTCTTAAGGAGAAAAACAAGGCTAGAGTTATTCTGAATATACCCAGGAGGTTGTTCCATGTAAATTTCCTCATGTAAATCACCATGTAAGAAGGAAGACTTGACATCCATTTGATGGAATTCCCAGTTATGTAAGGCTACAAGGGAAAGAACAAGGCAGATGGAGTTCATTTTTGCTACAGGGGAAAAGGTTTCATTGTAGTCAATCCCTTCAACTTGGGAAAAACCTTTGGCAACTAACCATGCGTTAAGTATTTCAACACTTCCATATAATGCATACTTAGTTCTATAGACCCATACATCTGACAAGTTTTCTTCCTTTTGGAAGAGGAACAAGATCCCAAGTATCATTAGCCATTAAGGAACGGTATTCTTCATCCATAGCTGCATCCCAATATGGATTTCCTAAAGCTTCTGCAAAAGTTTTTGGATCATGATTCTCTAAAACTTGAGCCAAAAGGGAAGAGGCTCACTAAAACTGAGAATGTATTCGACGTTGATCTCTAGGATCATCGGCAAGATCACCAGCTACTTCACATGTTGAACGGACCCATCGAGGAGGCATTAGTGCTGGTGCAATTGGAGAAACATGAGCAGGCGGAGGTGGATTTTAATCCTCACTATCATCATCAGAAACTGGAGTTGGAAACCTATCAAGGAAGATGGAATAAGAAGAAGAAGAAGGCACAATCACTGAATCGGGCTCTCAGGCCAAAGATTGCACACCCACCAAGTTAGGCTCGCAGGCCAAGAGATTTAATCAAATTTAACATCTCTTCTAATGATTATATCATGTGAATGGGGCTGAAGAAGTCTATAACCTTTTACATCTTCATAATATCCAACAAATACGCACTTTTCACTTTTAGGCTGCAATGCTTTCCGTTTTTCATCTAGAATGTGAGCCCATGCTTCACAACCAAACACACAAAAGTGACTTACATCTGGTTTGATTTTACTCCATGCTTCTTTCAGTGTTATACCTTGTAAAAATTTAGTGGGTGTGTGATTAACTATGTAATTTGCACAATTTATGGCCTCATCCCAATATTGAAGACTTAGTCCCTTAGATTGGATCATACAATTAGCCATTTCTTTTAAAGTGCGGTTCTTCCACTCAGCTACACCATTTTGTTGTGGTGTATATGGAACAGTGTGCTATTGTTGGATTCCTTGTTCAGTGTAGAAAGTGGTGAACTTGTTGTTAACATATTCTCCTCCATTGTCAGATCTTAACTTAATAATTTGATGACCAGATTGTTTTTCAACAAGGGCCTTGTAGGCCAAGAACATGTTAAATACTTCGCTCTTAAGTTTTAGGAAGTAAACCCAAGTGCGTCTGGAGTAGTCATCAATGAAAGTTAAGAAATATTTGAAACCAGAAAAGGATGCAGATGGAAGAGGACCACACAAGTCACTATGCACAAGCTCCAAAGGAACCGAGGCATGCCAAGAGGCACATTTGTAAAAACTGTCTCGATGATGTTTTCTGAGAACACAACCGAAACAAAAACCATCCTTGCAAGATACCATTGGAATACCAGTCACCATATTGTCTTTACATAGTTGTTGCAATGAGCAATAATTTAAGTGACCAAATCGCTCATGCCAAAGTTTGCTCACATTATCACTATGAGCAACAAAAACTGAAGGAAAAGGTGATGACCCAAAGTAGTTAAATTTGTACAACCTGGTAATATCATCAATAGTTTTAGTAGCTAGGACATTTTGAGAATTTTTAAAATCCTTGATTACAACTTGGTGAGGTGTAAATGTCACAGTTTTACCTTCGCATAAATGAATAATTTGATAGACTGATAACAAATTGCATGAAATTTTTGGAACACATAGTACATCACTTAAATGACCATTTTCTACTGGAACTGTTCCAGATCCTACAACACTTAGAGATCTATCATCACCAAGAAATATTTGTTTGGTGTTACATTCATGCATAGTATAAAATATGGCTTGATCCTTAGCCATATGATAAGATGCTCCAGAATCAATAAGCCATTCATTTGAAGTAGAAGAAGAAGATGCAGTATAAGAGTAACCAGAAGCACAAAGTGCATGTCCATGAGAGTTAGATTCTAAAGACGAATCAATGCTTATGTGGTGCTTCTTCATTGCTGCTTCCAAGGCTGCCATCTTCTTAAAACACTTAGATTCATCATGATTATCTTTCCCACAAAAATTGCAATGACGCTTAGTCTTCTTTCCTTTTTGCTTGGATCCTTTGTCATTTTTTAAGGAAGGAGCTGACTGAGAGGGTTTGGGACCCTTATTGTTTCGCTTATTATTGTGAAAATTCTATTTCTTGGGAGGCTTGGACTTTTCTTTCTGTTGGGACAATAAGGATTTCCCAAATGTATCTGCATTGATAATTATTCCAAGATGAATGAGCTTATCTTGCTCTCTAATTAATGAATCACAAAAGGATCAAGCCTAAGCTCTTGATATCTAGCTGTAGTCAAGGATTATTTCATGGAGTAGAATGTAGATACAAAAACCGAATATGCAGATCCAAGTTTGGAAATAATATGATAAATACATTGTTTGTGTTCTTTCTTAATCTTGCATTTTGCACATAAGAGTCTAAGAGTTTTATACTTAGATAAATAGTCTTGAATGCATGAAAAATCATTTGGATTCAAGGAAAGCAACTCATTCTCAAGTTGATGACCCCAAATTTCATTGTGTTTACCAAACACAGATTCCAACTTTTCCCAATCTTTATTAGGTTCATCAATTCCAGGTATGTGGAATCACAAATCAGTAGAGATTGACATCCCAATCAATCCATGAGCTTCATCACATCTATTTTTCCATTTAATTTTATTATTAATATCAGTGGGTTTTGTTTCTTTCCCTGAGGTTATCCTAAAAAGTCCCCTACTTCGTAGAACATCCTCCATATGAGATTTCCATGAGAAATAGTTAGAACTTGTAAGTATAATATCACAAGGAGTGTCCATACTGTAAAATAATGGTTGAAAAAATAGAAACTAACTGTCTAGTTGCAAAGAGCTCGAAAAAATATGTGGTTTTAAAAAAATGGCACTGAAAACTGATTCTGGATTATGAAGTTATGCTTGATCAAATAAAATGTTGAAGATGTCTCCAGTAGTGACATGACAGATATTAACTTGACCAACTAAAAAAAAGAACCCCCCTCTTCCCAAGATCAACCTTTGACATTCACTTTACAATAAAGTTGCTTTGAAGTGAATAACTTTTGTAGAATAAGTGAGGTTCATTTTTACAATAATGTTACTTTCAAATAGTGCGGCAATAAATTAAAAGACTTAAGTGACTCACTTTTTATTTTATTTTATTTATGTGAGATACACTTTTACAATAAAGTAACTTGAAAATAGAAATTGCATGCACTAAAAAGTAGCTTAATATGACCTGAACTCAAGACCTATTAAGCAATAAAGCAACTTTGGACCAAGTGAGCTAAGTTTAAAAGGTACGTAAAAGAATGGAAAGAGGAAGGGGGCCATTTTTTTTTTACTCTTCTCTCTCGTTCTCTGTGCTTGCCTTTTTTTTCTACAAATCACAAAAAAAAATGAAAAACAAAAACAAAAAAAGTTTTTCAACACAATGGGGTTAGATCTTGGTTCACTTACCCGAAACGTGTCCATTTTCAAGTTTTCTCTTTGTTTCTGATTTTCTGTAATCGCACAAGGTGCATGACAAAGAGCATACGTAGCCGAGAAGACAAGAAAAAACTTTCCCTTACTGTTTCTGATTCACCGCAATCGCGCAAGGTGCACGGAAAAGAGAATACACAATCAGGGAAGGAAATAATCCAATACTAAAACAAAAAAATATCTAATAATAAAACTGATAAGATATGAGAGATTTAAAAAAAACAATCCGTCACTGTAACATTATACCTTCAGATTTTCTGAAATGGGTGTTTCTGGAACAAACGAAAACATTTTTTAATGAAATAAAAACTATTTACCAGAAATGGTGCTCCAGACACAATGGAACAACTCCCACAAGCCAAACATGCATAGAAAATTCAGAACCAGAAACCCTTTCAAAGTTTCAGCAACACCGGTTCCAGATCTAGATCAAAATTGAAGGCGAATTTTCATAAAATCTCTGATACCATGTTCGGTTACACAGGGTACTCCAAAAGACTGAACACCTTGAACAACCGATTCACACAAATAGATCATAGATCAACACACCGATATTTTTCACGTGGTTAAAACCCTTGAGAGGAAAACAGTCGACGGCCCCAGCCAAATAGCTACTTGGAGCAATTTATTATGCAAAAGAAAGAAAGTTACATGAGCTTCTCATAATCGATCAACTAGCTAAGGACCCTCTATGCTCTTTAAATAGAGATCATAGACCAATTGGGTGTTAAGCCATGGATCAATGGTAGGTATGATCTAAGAGAAGTTGAACCGTCGGATCACTCTATGTCTAGAACATATCATGACCATCGGATTAGAATATTTACAAATGCATACTAAAGAAACACACTTTTACCTGATGGTTATATTACACAAGTTGATCTAAACTAACTCCTAAGTGTCTAAATATCCTAACAGATAGGTGAAACTTCTAACCCTCTCACGATTGAGAAACCTGCCGAAATTATGCCCAAGATATCGAAAGGTGTCTTTAAGAAAACCTTGCATAATCCTAATGCTAGGGCTGCAACAAACTACTCTGTAGTTGAAGACTTAGCCCAGACTCCTTGTGTAATGTTGGCTTTAGAGGTGTTATACAGTTGTCCTGCCCAGCAGGATGCACTCTTAGCAGCCTTAGGCAATATGGACTCATCGAGTGTCATGGAAAAATTTAATTTGTCTGATGTCAAAATTTTCCTACCATATCATGTAGCCTTATCAATAGATGTCATCCATGGTGGAAAGACCATTAGAAGGGTAGTTGTCGACGAGGGTGCTTCTACATGTGTTATGTCCCTATCTTGTTGGAAAGCTCTTGGATCCCCAAAGCTGGTTCCATCGAACACCCTACTTACTACTTTCAACGGAAGGTCATTCTATCCACATGGTATCCTACTGGATTTTGAAATTAGTTGGCAGGGAAAGCAGTATCTATTGAGGTAGAGGTTATTGATGCACCTTTGGATTATAACTTGCTCTTGGGGATAAGTTGGACTTATGCCATGTCTGATATTGCATCAGTCATTTTTTGAGTGGTAGTGTTTCCACATGAAGGGAAGTTGGTTATTGTTTACCAACTCAGTTTTACTCGAAGAGGCCGCATGGAATCTAACAAGTCCACGATACCATTGGTTGATCAGGCTAGACCTACTTCAGAGAGATTAGAGGCTGGAATGTACGCATCATTGATACGCACATTTGATTTTCCAGCTCTGATTAATTATATAGGTTCTACTGGTGTGGGGAAGTCCATAGCAACAATTATTGATAGAACTGATCCTTGGGTTCTTCCTTCCCATCGTGAACCTGAAGTGCCCTTATCAGCAAAGAAAGTGTCTTATCAATCTATCATCCATACCACTGTTGATCCCATTCCAATCCCTCTCATAGTCTCAGATGAATTGGAAGAAGCCTATTTTCCTGCTTGGGCAGAGAACTCTTTGCATTCTAGAGATTGATTAGATATGGTTTTACCTTCGGATGAATCCATTCTGGAAGCCATGTGCGGACGAGATAATATCTGGGAAGATATTCACCCTCAATCCTATTTTCTTCCAGATTTAAGCAGGATAGAGACCCAAAAGTTCCATATGAGACTGGAAGGTGATGTTGATACACCTATTAATCCCTTACCAAGGGAAGGAATGTTTGCTGAGGGGAATATGGCAAAATTTTTCACTGCAATCCCTATCAACATCTCTGTCAATCCAAACGTTGTGGAAAATGTACACATTGGCACAAACTGCTCTCTGGAGGAGATTGCGATCTATACGACATTTTTTAAGGAATTTTGCGACATTTTTTCCTGGTCATATGAGGAGATTCCAGGAATTGATCCATCAATAGTCAAGCACAAAATCCAAACATACCCTGACACTAGACCCGTTCGGTAAAAGTTGAGACCTGTCAACTCACATAAAGTGGTGGTAGTGAACGCTGAAGTTGAGAAACTGTTGAAAGTTGGTTTCATTTATCCCATAGCTTTCACAAAATGAGTATCCAACCCTATTCCTATTAACAAAAAACAAGGGACTATATGCATTTTTATTGACTTTTGAGATCTAAACAAATACTATCCTAAGGACAATTATCCCATGCCATTTATAGATCAAATTATTGATGCTTGTGCGATAAGTGAAGTATTTTTGTTTATGGATGGTTTCTCTAGATATAATAAAATCCAAGTTAAACCGGAAGACCAACATAAAACAACTTTTATTTTTCCTTGGGGTACCTTCGCGTACAAGCAAATTCCCTTTGGATTGAAAAATGCTAAGGCAACCTTTCTGCAGGAAACAACAGTGGTGGTCCAAGTAGGAGAACGAGCCTTTACATATAGTTGGATGTTGATTTTAATCACACCAGTGGCTTGGATGGAGCCCGTCAATTACCAATGTATGGATGTCAAAGCAGTTAAAGTGTGCAATTGTACATGATATCAAAATCTGTGGTGGGTTGAGGAAGCTACAAGATAAGAAGATTGTGCGATCCAATTTTTGGTCTATGGGAAGCACTATAGGTAGCAGCTGATAAAGTCCCCTGTATATCAGAGGAATCCATAGTAAAATACCAGAGGATCACTCAGTTCAGAATCGGGTTGCACACCATTCATGTCCAAGCACGGTGAGACCTAGACAAGCAATGGTTGTCGATTCCCTACCAATTGTCAGATGAAGAATTTGACATGATGATTAATGATTGGCCTAGAGCATGGTGGGAACCGGTCAACACCAAATAAGTATTGACAGGGCTGCCATCAAACTCACCTAAAGATCCTGTTCAGAAATATGAACATCATGAATCTGATGGAGAATCATCGATAGAGACACCCACTGATCCGGAAGTTGACACATACTCAAGGAAATTAGAACAAAGAGGGGCATGGAGCAGGGAACGAGTAGTAGCACCTTGTCAGCAATGGATGCACAACTGAATTGGCTTTTCAAGGCTGTTAATGATACAATCAATGTGGCCACAAAGGAAATGAATAAATCAACGTAGGAAGGATTCTACGAGGTAAGAACTAAATTGGATTATGTTTATGAAATTGTTTTGAAAATAGAACCAGAGAGTGCGACTATGTAGGAGTATATGTCCATCAACACTATACTATGGGTCAAGAATATTCAAATTCCCTCGACTGTGATTGACACTGGCTGAGAGGTGTTGAATACCTCCCTGCAATAGCTATAGAATGTAGAACTAGATAGCAACAGGATGTCTATTCAGACATTCGTCCACATGTAGTGGGTTTCCAACCAAGAGTTTCTAGACAGACAGAAGGATATCAGCGACTAGTACTTGTAGTCGTAGGAGAAAGAGGAAGTGATGCAAAAGGAGGTAGAATAATTGCACTGCGAAAAGGAGAAGCTGATGGAATACACAGTGAAGCATATAGATGCATTGAAGAAAGCACAAGAATAATTGAAGACAATGACTATTGAGGAGATCATAGAGCTGAATAAAGAAATAGATCGACTCATTGTTGAGAAGGCCCACCTTTTCGATAGTCGAGTGCAAGTAAAAGAGGCAGTGGCAAATGCCTTCACCCACGTTGAGGAAAACACCGTTGCCTTGGATGTTGTTGTGAAAGCAAAGTGGCTTGGGCAAATTATTATGCAATTACAGTAGGACAAAAATATTTTGAACGCTATGGTGTATCCAGACATACCACCAGAGAAAATTGTTGAGCAAAATGGTTCCTTTGAGGAGGTAGCGGCACAATTTAAAGAGATGGAGCAGGACACAAAGAATATCATGGAGGCCACGACACAATTTTGGTGTAGTGTTGTCCAATACGAGTAGTTAGAGAAACTAACCAAGAAGTTGCAGGAAGAAGAGGCCCAATTGTTGCACTTGGAAATTCCACATTGCCTATCATCCTTCCTGGAAATTCCACATTGTCTATTTTCCTTCTGGAGAACCTGACCTGAACTTGACCTAAGATGTTTTGGGATTCTTTTTCCCATATCTTGGAGGGTTGGTTCCTTTCTCCCTTTTACACAGAGCGTCGATGGTGCTTCCCAATGTGGAGTAAAGAGCATCGATGCTTCCTTTCTTTTACATAAAATTAGGTTGGCACACATGTCCTTTCTGCTAGGAGCATCGATAGTCCAAAAATGGGAAAAAGAAGGTTCTGGAAGATTCCATACACAAATATCCGTGGAGTCAATTCCTACATGCTTGGAGAGGTGGAATTAACTTCCCTCACCTATTGGAATCATATCCTATCCATTTCTCAAGTCATCTCATGATTTCTAGGCCTATAAATGAAGCCTTCATGATGTGAGTGAGAAGAGGCCAAGAAAAGTACCCTTATGTTGTTAGTTTAAAGTCTGAATCATAGGCTAAGTAGAGTTGGCTTGTGTATGGAGAGATCTTCATAGTTATAGAGGATTTTAGATGTTCTTGTAGAGATTGAAGACATCAACATCAAGGCTTGGTTGTACTTCTCTATCTTTCATAATTATTACAAAATTCTTCCCCTTTCCTATATTTGATATATTGTTTTCAATTGAATATTATCAGAATCCTTGATCATTGATATAAGTAATTAATTTATCATGATTCTCTCATCTTGTTTGTTTGTATTTTGATTTGTTTTGTAGGCATTGACCCATTGCAAGGGATTTTGGAGAAAAGACAAAGATATCTAAGTCTGAGGTATATTTTATTTCTTGTTATTTAATTTGATTACTTAAGGAAAGGATACGGTGATGTGTCTTTTTGTTTTGTGCTTGTGACTTATAGTGTAGAGGAGAAAATAGTGTCCGCTCTGATTGAGAATTCCTTATAACACAATTGATGACTCCACTAGGGAAGTAGTAATATGGTCAGATATGGGGTAGATCTAGTCAGATCTAGTGTAGATCCAATAAGATCTACAATATCTGGTAACCATTCCACCTATGAAGGTTATTCTCTCTCCTTTTAGTCATTCGAGTTGATAAGGTAATCCATTCATCTTAATTTTTTGATTTATTGTCTCTGTTCTGGGAGTGGTATTCACTATTTTACATTTCAACTCAGTACACTTTTTGGTTTCCCTTGCAGGTCCTTGAATTTTTCAGTCTATTGACAGAACGATGCACCTCCCTTCGGTCGATAGAGCTCCAAGCTCTCCATAGCGCATTTTCTTCTTCACTAGGAGCATCGATAGTGACTTTCTCCAAAGTTGAGAGAGCACCAACAATGCCTTCCATCAGAAGCATAAGTGCGTCGATTAGCCTGACATTGCTCTGGTGTAGTGTGCTTCAGTGTGCCGAGGTAGGCCTTCAAACTTCTTGTAAAAAATCTTTTGAATTCCTGTGAAAAGTTTTCCTTTAATCTTTTTAGACTGTTTCTTTCTCTTAAATTTCTTGTGTGTTTTGCTTGTTTGTTTGTTGTCTAAGATTGGTGGTTTTTGCAGATCTGATTCTATTTTTGAGCTGAGTTCCAAAACCTTTATCTTCTTCATTGTTAAAAAAGAAAAGTGGAAAAAGTTCAAATTTGGATTTTAGTAAAGTGGTCTTTCTCTAAAAATTTTATTCTTGAAAAGAAAACTATAGCCTCTTTCTAAATTAATTTTTCTTTAAATATTGTGTGTGTTTCATTTTCCAAAAAATACAAAAAGAAGTTGATTATTTTGTCTTGTTTATGCTTGATAAAGTTTCATTTTCCTTTGCATAAGTGATTTAGACAGATAGGTCTTTTTTCATTATAGAGAAATTTAGTTTCGTATGCACGTTAGAGTCTTTGCTTTCTTTCCTCATTTAGATATTTAGAGTGCTTGTTCAAAAATATTTGTGTTTGAAAGAAATCTCTTAGAATTTCTTGTTGGATCTTGTTTTGATTACTGAAAGTGGCATTCAATTTAGTGTGTTGTTGAGAGAAAAAGAAAAAGTTTTATTCCTTACCCTAGCTAGTTCTCATCAAAGTCAAAAATGCATTTTCATATAGATTAATTCACATTATTGGAGACAACACTGCATAAAAATTCACTAATCATTCAGATAAAATTAACGGTAGCTTTAGGTCTAAAATTGAATATAAATTTGAGTGATAGGTTATTAACGTGTTCGGGTGTCATAAAACATAGGATATGTCGTTAATTTGTCTGCACTACAACCTGAGACTCGTACGGTTCTTCCACATACCATCGGTATATCAAACGACCATTCGCGTACCCTTGAGGTATATAGAAAGGTACTTCACGTACTCGATTGTATATTGGAAGGCCCCTTGTGAATGGTTGTGCATTAGACCACACTACTGCCAATTTGAGCTCTCACATACCTTGCATATATCAGGAGACCCCACTATGATTCCTTATCCAACTAAGAAAAACCCTTTGTTCGTCTTGTTTGGAGCAATACACCAAAAACAACATTTGGAGAGACTACTATGCACGTACCCCTATGGTATATCGCAAGTTGCACCTTCTTAACAATCTTGGTGAGAGACTGACTATTTTGAACCTGTCCTATCACTTAATACTGCTTGCAACCTTTAGCTCTGTGTAGGTCTGTGTAGAGTAGACAACTTCAGCCACTACCATGGCTGAGAAACTTGCGAGGCATCATTCTTGTAGATTGTAGGTTTTACCTCCTGAATCTCCTCCAGCCATGGAAGGACAAGAAGGGGTAAACATGGAACAACTAGCTTCTGCTAATTCTCCTATAGGAACTACCTCAACTAATGAAAATAGAGATGATTTCACTATTTATACAAATCCTTTGGTCCAATTGCCTCTTGCGGCTGATGTTTTTGTTCATTCTCCAATGGAAGGTTGTGCTGATAGTCCTAATGAAGTAGAGTTTGGCCATGATGCTCCTTTTTGGAGGAATTCTATGGGCCAAGACATTTCTGAGTTTGGAGTTATTAGACCTTTTCCTGGGAACCCTCTTTTAGGGGAAGATGAATATAGGAGAATTCAAGCATCCCTTGATCGAGCTCATAATTTTTCAGAAAGAGAAGAAAGAATTATTACCACACCTATGTCTTACAAAGAAGTTGTTTCAACTCTTTTACCCCGTTTGTCAGAACCATGGAATTCTAGATATCGTACCCTTGCTATGATTTTAGCTCCTATTCTAGAAATTCCAGTTAGAGGTTAGAATTCTAATAATCCAGGTCAAACCCACCACCCTATAGTTTCACATACCAAGTTTGTTACTTGTCCTCCCATACCCATTGTAGTTGGGGGGAAATACACAATTCAAGTGGTGTCAACACATTCTAACATCAAGGGAAACCTACGGTGCGAGTTATGTCACCTGTTACTAGGATTGTTACTAGTTCTAGATAATTTTTGGTTGTAGAACAACCTACAGTAGTTGTTCCTCCTACCAATACCAACATGGTGAATCTCCCATCTAGTTCAGGCCAACCCTTAGGGGTATAACCTATCATCAATCCAATTTCTTGGGGATATACTTATCCTGGGGATCAACCACCCCCTATTCAACCAGCTTATCAACCCATACCATCGAGGGCTGTGTATCCCGGAATGCCTTACTCTAGAAATTATTTTGTTCCTTGGGGAAAACCAAATTGGTCTAATGTCCCATCTTATGGATGAGCTTATGTCCCTACTGCTGGAGGATACAGAACTCCACCTGGAGGCCCTCCACCCAAAGGACCTCCCAGAGGACCTGGAGGACCCAGTGGACCATCTGGAGGACCTCCTCTTGGAGGACCCGAAGGACCTAGAGGATCTGGAGGACCCCCACTTAGAGGACCTAGAGGATTTGGAGGACTTGGAGGATCTGGAGGACTGAAGCACCACCACCTAGAGTCCCACCACCAAACAGACCACAACCTAGAGGCCCACCTCCCTCGGGCGTCCCTTCAAATAACAAACAACCTAATAAACAAGCATCGTGGGCATCATCTATTCCTATTTATAAATCTTCCTACGGTCCCACTGGTCAGCAAATTCCATATCAGTACTACCAGTACCCGCAGTCCAACCAACAATTGTCATTTTTGGAAACTTTGTATTTTCCAGATTTGTCTAGATTGATAAATGATCCAATCCATCATGACCCCTCTTGGCCAACGATTCTGGTCAAGTTACCTTTCGATATATCCAAATTTGATGGTAAAACCGGTGAGGACCAAAAAAACCATGTGATGACCTTTCATCTTTGGTGTTCATCGAATTAATGGACGAATCGATCCGTTTATGACTACTCCAATGAATCCTCACAGGCGTTGTCGCCAGATGGTATATCATGATACCACAACACTCTTTTTGGAACTTCAATGCTTTAGTTATGGATTTTTTAACACACTTTGAGTTACCCATCTGGTACAAAACATGTACAGACCTATTGACCTCGCTTCGACAAACAACATCAACCCATATCTCCGATCATATTCATGAATGGAGAAGAATATGTAGGTTAATCAATTCTCTAATTCATGATCAGCTACTGGCTGATTGGTTTACAAAGTCTTTACTTCCACCCATTGCTAGAGATGTCATCATGTGAGGTGTTGTTACCAAAGAGAAGGATATTATCGGTGTACAATACCTAGACTTAGTGTATTCTCAATCAGGTACTTTGTATGATCTAATTCCTCATGCTCTTCATCCCGTAAAAGATCCATCAAGACCCGTAACTGAACCACCTGTAGATGGTATACTTGGTTCAGTTCAAAAAAAAATGGCGAAAAAATATTCTAAAAATAAAAAATCAAACCGCTTACCCAACAAATGCACCCTCCAAAACTACTTCCTCTCCTGTTGCTTCTGCCGAAGTAAACATAGTTAAATCCACCAAATCTTCGAGCAGAAAGAAAAAGGGAAAGAATAAATAAAAAAACCTGATAATAAACAAGAGATTAACAAACTACATAACCCTGATACTAATTCTAAAGGAAAAAAAGGTAAAATATCCTTGTTTAATCTGCGGAGGTGACCATTTCTTGAAAAAATGTCCTCATTGTGAAGAAGTCAGTAAATTTTTGAAAACTTCATCCACCCCAGTAGTTCTCAAAGACCCTTTCCCCTCCCAACAATAATTAATTGATCATCAATCCTTACATGAAACTTCTTCGTCAACTAATGAAGTTTGAATGATGTCTAGTGAAACGTTTAACTTAAACACAAGATCACAAAGTTATGACCCACCTGCAGAGAAGAAATCTGATGAAGTTCCACCTGAAAAACCCTCATCTTCCACACCTCCTCCTAGTAATGGTATTCATATTGAAAAACCTATTCCAGAAGCAATTTTCCACCCACCCAAGGGTACTCTACGTAAGTCCATAATAAATCCTAATGCTCGTGCCACCTAATATTACAACATTGTAGAAGATTTGGCTCAGGCATCATGCGCTATGTCAGCCTTAGAAGTACTTCAAACTTTCCCAACCCAACAGAAAAAATTTCTTATTGCACTTGGAGCTATGGACCCTGAGAATAGTAACATCATCACTTTCAAATTAGATGATTTCAAGACGAGGCTCTCACATCAATTAGCTTTCCAGATAGCTACAAAAATTGCTAGAAAAACCATCCGTCGTACCGTTTTGGATGAGGGGAGATCCACATAAGTCATGTCTTTATCTTGTTTGAGAGCCATTGGTTCTACTGAGATCAATCTTTCACCTACTACCCTCAAGGATTTTTATGGTCATGGATTCCAACCATATGGATTACTACCTGCCATCCATGTTGAACTAGGGGGAAAGCCAGTCTCCAATCACATTAAGGTCGTTGACGCTCCTTTGGACTACAACCTACTCCTAGGTCACAACTAGTTTTATGCTATGCAAGTTGTAGCATCGACTGTTTTTTGGGTCATCCAATTCCGATTCCAAGGAAGGATTGTCAGTATTGACTAGTTAGATTTCATCATGCCTAGTTCTTTTACCAATGATGAAAAAATCGTTCCACTCCTGAATACTCCATAGTATAAGGACATCAAAGTGGGTATTATCAAAGACTCTTCAATAATGGGATTCTTTCCATTATCAAATCCTCCTCTTGATTTGAAAACTGCATCTATTAACATGATTTCTACCTCTCATATGGAGAAAGGAAAATCGATTGCTGATGAATCAACACCACTTACCCATTTTGAATAATTTCACAATGCTATCCAATCCACCAGTGACCCTACCGTCAGTGATCATTTGTTGGTGGCCTCAGATTGTTATCACCTACCATCTTGGCTTGCCAACCCCTCCATCTCTAGATTACCTTTCACATACACTTCCCACGGATGAATCCATTATGGAAGTTATGTAATTGGACAAGATGCTTGGAAAGACCATCATCATTGATCTTATTTCATTCCCCCTTTCCATATGGTCGAAGAGAAATTCACATCAAATGTTTCATATGATATAGTCACAGACCCTCAGTCTCCGATACTCACTCGCAATGTCAAATTTGAGGTCAATTTATGCAACATCGCAAAAACCATGCCCGTGGACATATCGGTAAAATAAGGTATTTCATAACACATTTACATAATCCAAAACTCTTCACTTGAAGAATTCTAATCATACACGAGCTTATTCAAGGAATTTAGAGATGTCTTCACTTGGACATATGAATAAATGCCAAGGATTTATCCCTCTATTATTGTCCATGAGATAAAAACTTACCCTGGTGCCAAACCAATCCACCAGAAACTACGACAAGTCCATCCACGAAAAGATACAACCATTAAGGAAGAAGTTGAGAAACTTCTGAAGGCTGGTTTCATTTACCCCGTACCATTAACTGAATGGGTGTCCAACATCGTCCTTGTGAAAAAAAATCAAGGCACTATCAGGGTTTGTATCGACTTTAGGGATTTGAATAGAGATTGTCCAAAAGACAATTTTTCCCACTCCCTATATTGATAAGATAATCGACAACAGTGTCAGAAGCGTTATTTTTTCCTTTATAGATGGCTTCTTGAACTACAATCAGATTGATATTCTCCCGTCAGACCAACACAAGAGGAAATTTATTTTCCCTTGGGGGACTTTTTCCTATCGCAAACTACCTTTTGGTTTAAAAAACATTGGCGTGACATTTCAATGCACCATGTCATATGATTTTCATGACATCAAACATGTTGTGAAACCTTATCTTGATGACCTACCTGCTAATTCCAAGCAGCGGGATATTCATGTTGACCATATGAGAGCCATTTTTCTTAGATTTTGTCATTTCAATATTCGTCTGAATCCCCATAAATGTGGTTTTTGTGTAGAAACTGGTCGAATCCTTGGATTTATTGTTTCTAAAGATGGCATCTGCATTGATCCCTTGAAGATTGATGCTATCTTAGCCCTACCTACTCCTACTAACATAACTGAACTCCAAATTTTGCAAGCGAAGGAAAACTTTCTACGTCGTTTCTTCTGCAATTACGCATAAAGGATGCACGGTTTCATGAGGTTTCTTAAAAAGGATACCCCTTTCATCTATGATGATTTCATGCAACGCATGTTTGATAATCTCAAACATGCACTTACCCATGCATCGGTGTTGCAACCACCTAATTATACTAAGGACTATTCCTTGTATGTGGCTGCATCCTTGTCTACCATAGGCATGGTCCTTATTCAAACAGATGAACACGACTAGGAACATGTGATCTATTACGCTAGTAAGAGTCTTTTAGACTCCAAAACTTGATATTCACATGTGGAGAATCTTTCTCTAGCCACGGTCATCACGGTCCAAAAGTTTCACCATTATATCTTGCTCCGCACCACCATTGTTTACACTGACTCCAACCCCATGTACTACATTTTGACACGTCAAGTGCTTGGGGGAAAATACTCACACTAGATTTTTATTCTCCAATAATTTGAGTTGGCATTCACAAAAATACTTCTAAGAAGTCTCTTGTTTTTGCAGAGCTCATATGTGACCTTCTCCGTATTACAGAGGATACAGATCCCTTCTATTCATTTCCAGATTAGTCATTATTTCTCATTAGTACAACTGATCCTTGGTATGGAGACATCATTTTGTATCTCCAGACTTTACGATATCAACCTACCGCTAATCGTAATGAGCATCATCGAATATGCTACCAGGGTAAATATTATCTCATTCTGAATGATACCTTATACCACTATGGTGTTGATTTGATATTAAATCATTGCCTCACTCATGAGGAATATGAAATCATCCTAAATGATTGCCATGCTGGAGCCTGGAGCTTATGGCGGTACTCTATCTGGGATGGCTACTATCCATAAAATCTTGCGTGCTGGGTATTTCTAGCCCTCGATCTTCAAATATTGCATTGAAATGACCAAGAAATTCCTGCCTTGTCAAATGTTTACTACTAAAAAATGCACCCATCTAGCTTCGCTCCATCCCATCATTGGAGTTGGCCCTTTTTCAAAATGGGGCATCGACTTCATGAACAGTAGACCTACCTAAGCCAGGGGGCATGGCTACATTATTGTGGCTATGGACTATTTCATGAAATGGGATGAGACTATGCCCACATATGTCGAAGACGGTAAAACAACTACGCTATTCTTATTTAACCATATCATCGCTAGGTTCAGTATTCCTAGGGATATTTTGATCGACCATGCATCACACTTTCAAAACAAGATGATTCCATAACTTAGTGCAAAGTTAGGGTTTCGTCACAATAAATCTACACCTTACTATCCTCAGGCCAATGTCCAGGTTGAAGCTATTAACAAGGTATTAAAAATGTTGCTTCAACGTATGGTAGGGCAGGCCAAATCAAATTGGCACTTGCAACTATTATCTTCACTTTTGGATTATAGGACCACTGTGAAGACTTCCACGGTTTCATGCCTTTTCAATTGGTTTATGGGTTGGAAGAAACTCTCTCAATAGAATGTGAGATCCCTTCTCTGAAACTTGCTATTGAACTTTTCCCCCATACAATGATAGAAGAAGAACGTTTTTTGTATCTAAATAAACTTGATGAAACCCATCGTGATGTTGCCTTAGCCAATGAGGCACACAAATGGTGGATAAAAACCCAATATGACAGAACCGTTCAGTGCCTCTCTTTTGATGAAGGACACATGGTCTTTACTTATGACCAGAAGCATGATAAGCTCAGGGAAGGAAAATTTCAATCCATGTGGCATGTACCCTACATTATCAGCTGAGTTTTAGAAAAGGGTGCATATGAGTTAGTAGATTATGATGGGATACCCCTGGGTGAGCCCTGCAATGGGCTCTACCTAAAAAGATACTATGCCTAGGTCATCTAGCATAGAGCCTTTTATAAATATTGTTTATAGTTTGTTGTTTGTCTTAGGTTTGAAAAGTGTGTCTTTTGTGTGATATAAGATATGTTTTCTAGAAAACTCTACTTGTGTATGTATTTTTTCTAATGGACAGATGACTACTTTCATTAGTTTTGCATATACACTAAACCTTGCGTCAGCAGCTTGCGTACTGTACTCTCCTACAAGTGATCTCGTGAGTTCACGGGGTGTTTTTTTAGGTCTCTCCAATAACAATCTAGCAGAATACCATGATATGATTGGATTTTTTATGGAAACCCTAGCTAATGATGTAAGGGAAATTAGGGTTTACCTAGATTCCAAACTAGTTGTTCAAAAGCTTAACTGAGTCTACAACATCTGAAATCCCCTACTTCTTCATACATTTCGAAGAGTTATATTGTTAGAAAGATATTTTGGGCAGGTTACATATGAACACATTCCAAGACATTTGAACGATGTGGCAGATTCCTTATCTAATTATGTTTTGGATTCATACATTGCTCATAGTTAGGAATTCCATTTGAAATATAAACAACATACATGTAAATTCATAAGTAGACATCATTTCACACATCACATTTTTTGCACACATAACTATAAATAAATTTTTTGTCATATATATAAAACTGTGAGACTGATATACAAAAATTGGTCTGAAACATCAAGCTCTCAGTGCCCTCAAAGTTTAAGACTATAACAAGTCCAAAATATGCATATATGGGGAAAAATTTGAATCTTCGTAGCTTTCAGTATAAATATACAAAATGGCAATATCCCTACAGACTAATCCTCCTGGCGGTGCTCGTGATAGCATATGATAGCCTGAGTCACTCTACAGAGTAGCCTGGCAAATCATCCAAAGACCCTTGTCGTCTGGCATTGGTAATGCCTAGGTAGATCGTGGGTGGTCACATCCGAAATCCCTACTTTCAGACGTTGCAGGTTCTCCTATAAATATCCAAGCTCGTCGTCAGCCTCGAAGCGATAAGCCACCATCTTCCTGGTCCTTTCCCGTCTCGAAATGGGAGACATGCCTACAGGGCATACTAGTCCAATATCTATATAAAAACCATTTTTTCATCTCATTACTTCAAAATAAAAATGAAATAAACTTCAAAAAATTAAAAAAACATAGTGGATAATGTCTTTTCTTACCTCAATCATCCCACATATCCCCCTCACATAGTACAAGCTCTAGATCATCCCGAAAGTCTGCCCCCTCATAGGAATAATCTTCTATCATGACAATTGGCCCCTTAGCCAATAGAAAAAGGTTGATCCATAGACAACTTTGGGTCCACCGCCTCCATGGAAAGCCATGACATACACCCACCTGAGCATCCTAGGATCCTCAGGGTCTAACTTGCTCACAGTCACCTGTGGCCTCATGTGGGGCACCCGTTGTAAGATAAAAGATACAACCACAGCTCCATAACCATACTGCTTAAGTGTCCCCTGCTTACATTTGTTCAGTTGTTCCTTCAAACTTTCCAACATGCCTTCACACCAATTAAAGACCATGGGCGCTATGCACTCAATGGAATACAATATGTGTGACCTCGTATTCAAGTGAGAAGACCTAGTCCCAGCCACTTTGCTAATAGTATAGACTACCATCCTCAGAGGAAGGCTAACTATCTGTTGGATACGTTTTTCCCTAGACTGAGGCTGGGTACCTAGTGAGCATTATTGGTCTATCAAATCATCTAAGGAAGGCTCTCCCCCTCATGCACCGGATAGGACTACTGGTCTACATGTCCATGACAAACTAGTTAGAAATTATATATACTTGATATATATAGTCAAAGAATGGGTTCCAACTGCAAAGTGTTCCTTGTCAAGATCCCACATGTCTATGATATACTCCAGCAAGTGGATGTATGCTTTCATGCCTGGTACTCGGAAGTACTTTAGCAACCTGCAGTTCAGTAAGGCCTCTATGGTAGCAAGATCAGCTATAGCTTCATCATATGCTATCTCATGTTCATGTTCTTTCCAGATAACCATGACATAAATGTGGTATTGCACCAGCAACACATGAAAATTTTCATTAGAAATTGCATCATGGTAAAAAAGGAAAGATTTAAAAATGTTTTTAAATACCATAGAAGGAAAAATGGATTTTTTAACAGAATTAGGGTTTTTGTTTGGCATTTTTAGGGATTGCAGTGCCTCTCTACCATCTGTACAGGGAACCTACAATGCACCTACCTCCACCTACATAGAGTGTCGATGGTCGATGCCTCTGTCAGATATGGATAGAGTGCCTACGATGCCTCTATCCCAGCACAATAGAGCGACATCGTGCACTGGACTGAAAAACAAAAAAGGCCCTGCGGCCCAAAAATGTTGTCATTAAAACGGAGAAAACCCCCCCTTTTTGGGGTCGAAATATCCTAAATCATTCACAATGAACCCCCTATCTTTATTTAAAAACCAATAAAAAAATTATGAACATGGAATGGAAACAATTTGGGAGCAAGCTTTAGATGCTTACCTCCTCCAATGAAGATTGAGAAGCAATGGGCGACACTTGTGCAATCACCAGTGGAAGCTTTCTCTTTCACTCCAACTACCAAACTTTGACAATGGTAAACAAATTTTACTATTCCCTTTCTATTTATAGAAATTTTGGGAATTTTTACTATTTCATTGTAATTTAATTATTTTGAAATCCAAAATTATTTAATGAAAGTGGGTTTTTACTATTGACTTTATATAGTTTTGATAAAGTTGGTTTTTAATATGTTTTTGAGATTTTCAGGTCAACTTTGGGGTTATGGTTATTAAAATAAGCTATTTTAGTATTTTTCAAGCTTGGAGAAAAATGAAAAATTATTGAGCATCTTTATACACTTTTTACATGCTCGTTAAAATGCCAGTAAAAGGGTGTCAAGTATACTTTTTCACTTTTTCAAACTCGTTAAAAGTGGATTATGAAAAAGGAAACCTGTTCTAGAGTTATATTTAAGCTCTTTTTAGTCTCCTTAAAAACAAAAAAATATTGCCAAATGAACTTGTTACGTTCATGCTTATAAAAGAATCAGAACAGTCGACTAGTCAGGGGTTGGTTATCACTTTTTTGGATCGACTAGTATTTACGAAAAATGTTACCCTCTTTGGAATGGTAAAAATGAAAAAGAGGCACTCATCTTTCGAGATGGGGAAATTAAAGGAAAGGGGAATGTTTTTCATTTGTATTTATGGAATTAGTATACAATCCACCTTTGAACATGGCACCTGTCTGCATTTTCATATCTGAACAATTGCGTATTCAGCTTGTCTCCAAGTCAATCCACTTTTGTCAGTCACCTGACTCCTTTGATTCAATTCAAAGAATGCTTTGTTGTATTCCTTGCATTACACCTGGTTCTAATATTGTTAATTCAATGCTTCCAAGTCATGTGTCATGCCACAAATTGTTCAAAGGGTGTTTCTCTCAGAAAAATAAGTCATCAACAACTTTACCTATTCATAAATTTAGTCATGTCTGAGTCAATTTCATTACTTCAAATCAACTTTTGTTCCTTGTTTCATGTCACTAATGTGGGAATCATCATGGCCCTCCTGTGACAAATCTACTCCTGTCGAATTCAAATCATTATCCATCGATTAGACCTAGAAACCTAAAAAGTACCTTGAATCCTGCATGCCTCAATGGCAGGTTTCCTCGCTTTCAATAGTAGGTTTTCATCAGTTACCTCTTATTGAAAGTTTCTATCAAGTGTTTGACTTCAAAACATTTTATTCACACTTAAGATAATGTACTAAGATACCTTGGGGATCATTGACATTAATGGTGATTTCCGCCGCACTTGTTAATAGTTAACATGAATGAATGGTAATCAAGTGGTAGTTGCCATGTTCGACCTCAAGACATCTCTTTACATGGTTAAAATTTTATTGGTTGGGGATTGGAATGAAAACCCTGAGTGGCTAGGCTTCATCATTTCCTATGCTCAGGTTGCGTTTGGAGATCATTCAAAGTCCTGACATGGATCCAAATTCTATGTTTGGTGGTTGTGTTCTGTATTTGAGGTTAGGATACATGGATCTACAGTGTATTATTGGTAGCCATGGTGTGGTCATCATCATAGATCTGCAGTGTATTAGAACACATAGAGTCAGTTATTGGTATTATGTCAGTTATGAGTCCATCTCTCATTGCCTCTATATCAGATGGATATCTTGCAAATTATTTCACCTATCACTTCCTTCTAGCTTCATACTTTAGGGGGCATTCTGTTGCACTTGGAAATTCCATGTTTCCTATCAGCCTTCCTGGAAATTCCACATTGTCTATTTGACTTCTGGAGAGCCTGACCTGAACTTGACCTGAGATGTTTTGGGCTTTGTTTTCCCATATCTTGGAGGGTAAGCACCTTTCTCCCTTCTTTGGAGTAAATATCACCGATGCCTCCTTTCTTTGAAATAAAATTAGGTCACCGCACATGCCCTTTCTGCCAGGAGCACCGATAGTCCAAAAAGGGAAAAAAGAAGGTTATGGAAGCTTACATATGGAAGCCTCCGTGGAGTCAGTTCCTACATGATTGGGAGAGGTGGAATTCACTTCCCTCACTTGTTGGGATCATATCCTATCCATTTCTCAAGTAATATAATGAGTTCTAGACCTATAAAGTACCCTTATGTTGTTAGTTTGAGGTCTGAATCAGAGGAAAAGTAGAGTTGGCTTGTGTATGGAGAGATATTCATAGTTATAGAGGATTGTAGATGTTCTTGTAGATATCGAAGCCATCAACATCAAGGCTTGGTTGTACTTCTCTCTCTTTCATAATTAATACGAAATTTTTCCCCTTTCCTATATTTGATGTATTGTTTTCAATTGAATATTATCAGACTCCTTGATCACTGATATAAGTAATTAATTTATCATGATTCTCTCATCTTGTTTGTTTGTATTTTGATCTATTTTGTAGGCATTGAACCATTACAAGAGATTTTGGAGAAAAGACAGAGAGATCTAAGCCTGAGGTATATTTTATTTCATGTTATTTAATTTGATTACTTAAGGAAAGGATTTGATTCTGTGTCTTTTTGTTCTATTCTTGTGACTTACAATGTAGAGGAACAAACAGTGCCCGCACTGATTGATAATTCCCTACAACACCAGTAGGCGACACTAAAGATGTAATTAAGAAGAATGCCACCGATTGTTCATATTACATGGTCTTTTGAACCAAGGAAGTTGTAGCAGCGAGTTGGAAAGGCTCAAGAGCGATAGAGGAGACACAATCAATAGTTAGATGAGTTCCAAGAAATTAGATCCCAACTATCTATGAAGGAACTTGCTGCATTGCAGGCCGTGCAGGAAGGCAAGAAGGAGCTGACCGTGAAGCTGGTGGAGCACCCACTGAAGCAGGATTTGCTAGGAAGTCATGACATTGCTGAGAAAATCCAAGTGCAAGTAAAGGAGATCACCCAATAGTATGAAGACTTCAAGCTGAAAACCAATGAATACACCATGTCGAACTGACGTGGCACGAGGGTGAGCCACAAGATTGTGTTGGGGGGCTGTTGGCAAGGGTTTTGGGACAAGTCAACTAAGCAGCATCATGGATGTTGCAGAAGAACAAAAGACACTGCCCAAGGGGATAATAGAATATTTTGTATATTTTGTGTCACCTTTTGTACTTTTGACCATATTTTGTGGATATTGGTCATGATTTTGTAGAGTCAGTTAAGATTTAGTTAGGAAGTTATCCAAGTGGACCTTGAATGTAAAGGCACAAGGCTATAAATAGAAGTATAATTGCAAGTGTAGAGGGTACTATGGTTGAAAGGGGTGATTAGAGAGCACTTGGTGATTTGTAATTGTTTTGAAGAACCTATTGTTTTGTGCAAAAGTAATATGACAAGAGGAAGTTGATCTGAATTGCTGGGTTTTCTATATTTTGTTGTTTCACTATTTTCTGTGACTCAATGATGAATGCCAAGTAAATATGTGATATGGATCTATGATGCGATGTTTCTTTATCTTAAATAATGTCATTTTGTTAGATATGTTTGTGTAGTAGTATGTTAACTATGATTGTGATTGAGTGATGCAATCTGTTTAAGGATAATGATGAATGGTTCCATGAATGTTAATGAGTAATCATATCTTCTAGTATCATGCATAGCTGATTAAATAGGTAGATGTACATCTTCCTCTCCTATTCTACGGAAACTTGGTTCCGACAGCTCTCCCTCAAACACCTCAGGTGAGACCTCATCCACTCCGTGGGTGTTGCTGGACAGGGTAAAACATGCTTGCGTCGATGATTAGGGAGATCGCAGTGGATTGAGGGTCAACAGATTGGAACCCCTACCGACTAGGTTTTGTTGGTTGGGTTTGTTTCAACAAACCGATAGCATTGAAATCAAACCAAGCAATGTAATTGAGTTTCATTTCCTCTTAGAGTTGTGTTTGGGAAATGGAGCGATGTTTTTTATTTCCATGGACTCGTTGGGCGCATTTTAAAAAATCGTATCCTATTGTGCAGAAATTGCACTACACGTTAATGAGAAAATACCTAGTTTAGAAAGATATCAAAATAGATAATGTTTAGTTTATGAAACCACTAGAAAAGGATTTCTCAAGTGGTACTCATATGTCTTGAATCTAAAAGAACTGACAGTTTGTCCATTGGAGTTTCTGTATTTTAGTTATGGTGAGTTTTATCTCGCTTCTCAAAGCCATTCAAGGACACCGAGCGAATTCCAACAGGGGTCATAAAAAATAATCAGAGAAAGGAAATTGAGTTATGTTACCTATTGAATGTGTGTTTGGAAAAGGTAAATATGACTGCGATGCATATGCACTTGTAGCCAGGAATATTGCACCTTCTACGGACAGAAGCTATTCCTCTGGTCTGAATGGTTCAAATCCAAAACAAATGAGTGAATGAAAAAGGATGAAGACCTTCCCTGAATGTTGTAAACACCTGGAATAATGCTTTGATGATGAACCTGTTGTTATACAAAAATCCTATCACCATCATGTGATAAGAAATTTGACATACCTACTTGCCCTGAATCCCAGCTTTTGGAGTGGAAACTAAATGTTTTTTCATCAATCCGTCATACAAATTCCTAGCACCGCGCATGCCCCTTTATCTAGGAGCAGTACCCCTGCTTGCACTGCCTTTCATCAGTTTTCCACAAGCGGTGCCACCACCCATTGCCCTTGGTCCATAGGTGGTTATTACCAGAACCGCTCTGTCATAGAAGGAGAAGCACGGTACCCTAGGTAAAAAGGGAAAAAGAGAAGTTTACCGATGATTCTAGATGATAAGCCTCATGTACTACCTTATCCCTATTGTTGTGGGTTGGTTGAGCTCGAAATCCCTCATCCTAGGATCTTAGAAGCCACCTCACCCACTAATTTATCAACCATCTCTATCCATTAAAGACCTATAAATATGAGCTCATAGCCATGGTTGAGGGGAGAACATTGAAGGTATTGTTATGTTGTTGGATTGATTCTTGGCCCAAGATCATTTGGAGAGAGCATAGAGAGATAGAGTCGGAGCTTTTGGGGATGAAGAGCTGGTTTCATGGAGATGCATGTCAACACTAAGGCTTGGTTGTAAACTTCTTCATAGTTATAATGCAAGTTGATTTTTGTCCCACATATGATGTTGTTGTTGTGATTTCGCATATATATGTTGCTAGATTCCTTAGTCACTAGCATAGATTAGTAGATCATATTCTAGTTGCTTTGATTCGTTTCGTGTTGAGATTTTTTGTAGGTACATAGGTGAACTGTCAAAGCCTTGTATTCCATATATCTACAACGTCTAGGGAAAGTCTTCAACCTCTATCCTCTATTTGTTCTGGATCTGAACCATTCAAACCAGTGGAACACCTTGATGTCCGCAGGAGGTGAAATATTCCAGCTAACAAATCTGGCGACTCCACTGGGGAATGAAGTTGTGTATCATTTATTCTGATCTTCCTCAGTCTATAACTCTTGTCCGAATCCAGGATCTGTTTTCTTCAACTCTCTTCAGTCAGATCTACTATTTGAATGACTCCGTTTGGGTTTGAAACCTCCAGATATGTTTAGATTTGAGTCATTTCAGTCTTTTATGCTCTGTTTTCATACTCAATTCAACAGTAGTTTCCTTGATCTGGTCTTTTTATGACTTGATTTTTCATTCTCCTTGTGTTTTGGATTTTTACAAAGAACCGCACATGTTCTATTGGAAAGGAACGGTGCCACCGCCTGAGTCTAGTTAGCCATAAGCAGTGCCTCCGCCTGAATCTAGTGAGTAAGAAGTGGTTCTACCTCAAAACCACCTGTCAGCAGCTTCATCTGCGCAGTGCCAGGTAGGCCCTATTCCAGACTCTGTATTTTGATTTTTTGTGTGTTTTTGGCTTACTTTTTGATGAAAATGAAGTGTATTTTGGAGGGGCCATGAATTGTATATTCTGCAGTTGATTTGATTGTTGTATTCTTTCTACATTCAAAGAGAGTTTGTGTTTCTTGCATTAGATTTTATATTCGTTTCTTTTCTTGAAACCTCTTTCTCTTTTTTGTAGATATTATTCATTGGAATTGGAAATATACATTTCATTTTCATAAGTATGTTTCAGTTTGTTTTGGACTTGGAATGCATGAGCGATCCATGTTGTTTTGAGTCTTTCTTTGCTTGGTTGATTCTTGTTTCCTTCCGCATGCTGATTTTTTCAGTGCTTGGTAGGAAAGATTGGTTCTTCGTTTCCCTGTCTGTTTCAAAGAGAAGTTTTAGTTTTCTCTCTCTTTTGCTTTATTCTCAAGCTTGTTGAACAATTTTGTTCTTGTTTTGTGCATGATTGTTTGAAATTCTAGATCTTACTTTCATTGAGAAGAAACATCTATTTTCAGCTTTGCATGCATTAGAGTTATATTTGTTTGGAAATGTTAGTGAAATCATCTTTCCATTGAGTTTTTATGCGTCTTTTTCAAGCATGAAAAGATAGGAAACATTTTGATTTATGTTATATGTTCTCTAGATATCTTTCTTATTTGCTTTGAAGATTTTTTCTGGTGCATTGATATTTCCCTTTTCATTTGAAAAGATAAAATTTCATTTGCATTCGGGTGTGTATTTTTGGGAAGAAAATTAAATCTCTCTCCCTCTCTTAGGTAGAATTTCATTGAAGAGGAAAACTTGCACTATCATATAGATCAGTATGTATCTTCTTTAAATTCAAGTTTTCACTCCATGGTTCCACCTAAACGCACAAGATAAAATTTAACGGTAGTACTAGGTTAAAACTTTTAGCAATTTGAGTGATAAGTTAGAGACGTGTTCAGGCATCGTTAAGCGTAGTATTTGTCGTTACTTTTTCGCATTACATCCCAAGACTCGCGTGGTTCTTCCACGTACCATCAATATATCGAACGGCCTTTCACGTACCCTTGAGGTATATAGAAAGGTACTTCATGTACTTGATTGTATATCGGAAGGCCCCTTGTGTACGGTTATGCATTAGACAACACTACTACCAATTCGAGCTCCCACGTACCTTGTGTATATTGGGAGACCCTTTTAGGAATCCTCAAACCATATGAGTTATCCTTTTGGCCTGTCCTATGAGGTTCTTGACTCTTATCCACTCCTTTCACATGTTTTCTTGTTGCTTTTAGTTTGAGTAGTACATGCTTGTGTGTGGTAGTTAGGGAGTTATTAGAGAGTTTAGAGATGGCATCCTCATCTAGGACTACAACTCAAGAGGTCCCTTTCTAAGGTGTACCTTTTGTATTCCCTCCAAGTGAAGGTATTGGTCCTCCCTTTATTGCCACTCTAAATCTTCCTGGATTAACTATAGGATTACCGGTCTGGCTGTTTAATTTGGTAATTCCTGTTACACCTAATGTCTCAAATGTCACCTCTCCTCCGGGAGAGGATCAATCTCAACCTAATCCCTCTCCTTCTTCGTCGGTTGTTTTTTCTCCCCTTTCTTCTTCTTCGCTTGAACAAAGCTCTATGGTTAGTAGTCATGTGGATAAGAAGAAGAAGAAAGGGAAGAGTAAGAAGAAGAAGGATAAGAAAGAGAAAAAGAAGCAACCATCTGCTATTGATGGTGCTCGTTCTAAGAGAACTCCCGAAAAACCCAAGTTCCCTTGTAAGCTTTGCAAGGGGGATCACCTTCTTAAGGAGTGTCCCGGTCTCTCCCGTGTACAAGAAGAGTGGTGTAAAAGGTTCAAACCGTCTGTGTCATCAACCTCTGATCATCATGTTGATGATACTCCCTCAACTAGTGACCCATTGGTAAAAGGTTGTAAGGGTAAAGACTTGTATCCTTATTTGATATGCAAGGCTATGCATCGTACTTTTCTTTGTCCAAGCATGGATGAAGCTTCACATTGGTTGGAAAATATTACTGATCATCAACAGGTGATTCCAACAAGTGATAGTAAGTTATCCCTTGATTCCTTGCTGGTTGACCAAGTGATCAATTTGGATTCATTTGTGGTTGATCCCACTCTTCCTTTGGAGAGTGAAGTTAAAGTGGTCGAGTCGATGTCATTTCCACCTGATCCCACTCTTTCATCAGAGAGTGTTAAGACTGAAGTAGTCTCTTTGAAAAAATCTCCATCTTGTTCTTCTCTTCCAGTAGAGAATGAACTTAATCTTGTTGAAGTTATTATGCTTCATTCTGATTGTTCTCGACAAGAGGAAATTTTGTCTATTTCGATAGAACCCTCTTCGAGTAGTGAGGTTATTTCCTTTGACTGGAGTAACCCAAAAGAGTCTCGTCTTCATTCGAGTTCTCCTTTCCAGATAGTTGTGAATGTTACTGCTAGGCGGATACTTCACACTATTGTTGACGAAGGGGCTTCTATTAGTATTCTATCCTCAACTGCTTGGCAAGCTTTAGGTTCACCTCAACTTGTGCCAGCCACCGACCAGATACTGGATTTTAACAGAAGACCTACTACACCTATAGGGACCCTTCCTTATTTGTTTATTACATTAGGAGAAAAATTGTTTGCATTGATGTTATGGTGGTCCAAGGTCCTTTAGATTTCAATCTGCTCCTTGGACGTGATTATGTTTACGCCATGAAGGCTGTTGTGTCCACACTCTTTAGAGTTATGCATTTTCCCCATGATGGGAAGATTGTGACCATTGATCAGCTTTGCTTTGTTACACCTGACCATTGCATTACTCCTAGTAATCAAACTGCCCTAAATGTGCTACATATTCTTCTAGTTCCTTCCCCTTCTTCTAGTTAGATTCTTCACATCATAGGTAAAATGGGGGGCATGTATCTAGTCTATGGACATCATAATGGAGCTAAGTTGCTAGCTTTCATGTCAACCTCTGGATATCATGTTGGATAGGAGCAGGTTTTAGAGCATAGTTTACGCTTCTGGTCTCAAGCTCATTAAAAAATAAAACCACTCCTTAAGCATAGTTTACACTTTTGGTTTCAAGCTTGCATAAAAATGAAACCATGTTTAGAGCATAGTTTACGCTTTTGGTTTCAAGCTCATTAAAAAATAAAACCATTCCTTAAGCATAGTTTACGCTTTTGGTTTCAAGCTTGCATAAAAATGAAACCATGTCGAGACCATAGTTTACTTTTGGTTTCAAGCTTGTTAAAAAATAAAACCACTCCTTAGGCATAGTTTACGCTTCTGGTTTCAAGCTTGGATAAAAATGAAACCATGTTTTGAGCAAAGTTCCCATTCTATGTCAAGCTCATTAAAAAATGAAATAACACCTAACCATCATGTCAGGTTCTGACCATCATGTCAGTTTTCCTTGAGCAAAGTTCCCATTCTGTGTCAATCTCATTAAAAAATGAAATAGATGCCTGTGAGCAAAGTTCCCATTCTATGTCAAGTTCGTTAAAAAATTAAATGGATCTCCTCAAGGATAGTTTAACTTTTGGTTTCAAGCTTGCATAAAAATGAAATCATTCTTGAGCATAGTTCATTTTCTATTTCAAGCTCATTAACAAATCAAGTAGGTTTCCTTAAGCATAGTTTACCTTTTGGTTTCAAGCTTGTGTAAAAATGAGACCATGTTCCAATCATAGTTACCTTCTGTTTCAAGCTTGCGTAAAAATGAAACAGATCCCCTTCCTTTGAGTCCAGTCTTCACTTTAGTGTTAGAACTTGAACCTTCGCCTGCCCGATTCTCGTTCTTCCAACCCCCCTAGTGAACATTTTCACATTAGTAACCAGGTTTTTAGGTTGGGTATGGAAGAAGAATCGTCAGATGAAACAAATATTGGGGGCATGTCGAGCTGCTAGCAACCATGCTAGGGGTAAGCTTCGCTAGCAATCATGCTGGGGGCATGATTCCAACCTCTATATATCATGTTAATGGGTTTTTTCAAGCATAGTTTACCCATCGGTTTCAAGATTGCGTAAAAATGAAACCAATCCCTGAGAATTCTTTCAACTAATCTTCGAGCTCGTTAAAAACAGTAAGATGGTGTGGAGCTTACTTTTCATTTTTCGTGCTTTGGTTAAAACATGAAATTTGGTTTGAGCTTAGTTTATTACTTTTTCGTGCTCTGGATTCAAACATGAAAAAGGTTAATGAAGTCCTATTTAAACACTTTTTAGGCTCCTTAAATATGAAAAGATTTTCAGGTACTTGTCTCCTTCATACTCGTAAAAGTATTTGAATATTCATCCTTCCGGCGGTAGGTTATCTCTTTTTTGGTTCAGAATGGAATATTTACGAAAAAGGAACACTCCATCCAATCATGACTGGAAGAGTTCTCTAAGGTATGATTTTACACTTTTTTCGGGACTTAGAGACTAAATCATATGAAAAAGGACCGCCATGGAGTTTTATTCTGTATTCATTCAGACTCTCTAAACATGAATGATATCGAGTTTTCTTTAAGTGGACTCGTTAAACTAAACATTGAGAGGCCCGTTTGGGAATGAACCCATCCTCTCTCAGGTTCGTAAAACATATGAGACTGGACTTGTCTTCTGACAAGCTATATCAAGTGTTTGTTACCCTCTTTGAACTCATAAAGCCGAAAAGAGGCACACATCGATCATGATGGGGAAATTGGGAAGGGAATCATTTTGTAAATAATGGTAGTTGTTTGTCATTACCTTTGAACATGGCACTTGTCTGCACAATCATGTCAGTCAATTGGGTATTCAGCTGATCTCCGTGACGATCCACTTTCATGAGTCATGTCAATCCTTTGAGTATTTCAAAAGAGTGCATTGTCCACTGTCGCATTGTGTATCTATCCTGTCTAGTCATGCTGCCAAGTCATTTTGTCATGCCGCTCGATGTTCAAAGGGGATCTGAAGAAGTTTTTCTTCTGTAGTCTACACATCCTTTGTGTCAGTATCTTTGAGTTAGTGATATGGTTACTACATTCACATCATTCCAGAACTATGTTCTGAGTTTCATGTCATCGATGTGGGACTCATCATGGCCCTCCTTCAACGAGACTATTCCCGTCGACATCAGCTCATCATCCAGGAAATAGTCTTAGAAACAATATTTAGTACCTTGAGATATATATGCCTTAATGACAGATTCTCTCACTCTCAACATAGGTTCACATTGTTAACCTTTGATCAATAGAATCAACTGGGTGTTCGACATCGGGACATCTATTCGCACTCAGTAGATTGTACTAGGGTACCTTTGGAATCATTGACATTAATGGTGATCTCCCTTCCACTTGTTAATGGTTCACATCATTGGCCGGTAATCAAGTGGTTTCTACCATGTTCGACTTCATATCATTGTAACCACATGGATAGAATCGTACTTTTTGGAAAAAGAGACGAAGACCCTGGGCATTTGTTTAAAGGCCCTCATTGCTTTTTCCCCAGATTGCGATGGAATTTTGTATATCTAGCATGGATCCCCATTTGTATGGTTGTGGCTATGCTCAAATTTGTGTCTGTATGACATAGATCTATGTTATATGTCTGGTAGCTATGTCCAATTTTGAGTCCTCTATCACATCGATCTACATTGTATTCTAGTAGCCATGCTTGTTTATTACACTCATGGATTTGCCTTGTATTGTTCTGCAGCTATGAGCTTGGTTACTTGTGTCTATGAGTCAACATACTGATGTACTATAGATTCCTATTTGACTGCATACTTCGATCGAGCTGACATTTTCATCTCCTGGTGAAGAATTGTTCTCAAAGCTCTTGTTTATCATGTCACTCTAAGACTCATGCTTTGGGGGGCATCCTGTTATACCAAAATCTTGTCACCATCATGTGATAAGACATTTGAAATACCTACTTTCCCTGAATCCCAGCTTCTGGAGTGGAAACTAAATGGTTTTTCATCAATCTGTCATACAAATTCCTAGCACCGTGCATGCCCCTTTATCCAAGAGCGGTACCCTTGCTCACACCGCCTTTCACTGGTTGTCCACAAGCGGTGCCACCACCCATTTCCCTTGGTCCATAGGCAGTTATTACCAGAACTTCTCTATCATAGAAGGAGAAGCATGGTACCCTGAGTAAAAAGGGAAAAAGAGAAGTTTCTCGAGGCTTCTAGATGATAATCCTTGTGTACTACCTTATCCCTACTTTTGTGGGTTGGTTGAGCTCGAGATCCCTTATCCTAGGATCTTAGAAACCACCTCATCCACTAATTTATCAACCATATCTATCCATTAAATCCCTATAAATATGAGCTCATAGCCATGGTTGAGGGGAGAACATTGAAGGTATTGTTATGCTGTTGGATTGAGTCGGAGCTTTTGGGAATGAAGAGATGGTTTCAAGGAGATGCATGTAAACACTAAGGCTTGGTTGTAAACTTATTCATAGTTCTAATGCAAGTTGATTTCTGTCCCACATATGATGTTGTTGTTGTGATTTCACATATATATGTTGCTATATTCCTTAGTCACTAGCATAGATTAGTAGATCATATTCTGGTTGCTTTGATTTATTTCGTGTTGAGATTTTTTGCAAGTACACAGGTGAACTATCAAATCCTTGTATTCCAGATATCTATAGCATCTAGGGAGAGTCTTCAACCTCTGTCCCTTATTTGTTTTGGATCTAAACCATTCAGACCAGTGGAACAGCTTGCTATCCATAGGAGGTGAAATATTCTAGCTAACACTTGTGTGCTTGTAAACATGTCAAACAAACAATAACATCAAAGCTACCAGAAAATTATTCACACATCCATACTAGTGACTAAGAAATCTAGTAACATATACATGTGAAATCAAAACAACAGATATGTGGGATGAAAATCAGATTTTCATTAAGAAATGAATGAATAAGCTTACAACGATTACCTTAGTGTTGACAAACTCCTCCACAATACAAACACCTCATCCCCAAAAGCTCCAACTTTCTCTCTTGTGATCTCCAATGGATTGGACTAGATAGTCAATTCAACAGCATAACAATACCATTCAGTTCTCCCACAGTTCTCCCCCTCAACTATGGATATGAGTTTTTATTTATAGGGCTCAATGGATAGGGATAGTTGAGAGAATTGTGGGTGAGGTGGCTCTAATATCCTACCAAGAGGGATCTCGACTCCAACTGACCCATATTGATACGGATAAGGGAGGACACGAGGCTCAAGTTCTAGAAGCCTTGAGAATCGAGTCTCTTTTTCTATTTTTACCAAGGGTACCGCTTTTGTTTCCTTATGACAGAGAGGTTTAGGTAAGAACCACTTTAATAACAAATCAAAAGTGTGGTGGCACCGCTTCTCCATAATAGGACATAGGCGGTACTGAACAAGGCATCGCTCATCAGCCAAACGGAAAGCGCAATGCTAGGTTTTTTCATGTAGAATTGATATCCAGAGCAAGTTTTCACTCCAAGTTTGGCATTCAGGGAAAACATAGAGGTTAAGGATCTCATCACATGATGGTGACAGGATTTAGGTATAACAACACTCACTTGACAAAGTTTTCAAAATATTGTCCTATTGTGCAGAAATTGCACTCACGTCATTAAGCAAAACCCTAGTTTTGAAAACCGTCTGAATATGTAATGTTCGGTCTATGAAGCCACCAAATATGGGTGTCTCTAGTGGTAATTGAATGCCACGGATCTAGTAAAACTGATTGTTTTTCCCTTGAAGCCTCGGTTTTCAAGTTATGGTGATTTTCATCTCGCTTACTAATGTCATCTAAGGAAACGAGGAAAATTTGAACCAAGAGCATAAAAGAAAAATCGAGAAATGAAATTGAGTTTAGTTGTCTCTTGAAAGTATTTTTGGGTAAGGGTGATATGATCATGATTCACACACACTTGTTAGTCATATTTTTCAAAATATTATCCTATCATACAGAAATTGCATTACACATCAATTACCAAAACCTTAGTTTAGAAAAACAACACAATAGACAACTTTTGGTCCATGAAGCCACCAAATAGGGGTGTCCCTAGTGGTTATCAGAAGTCATGAATCCAATAGAATTGACAATTTGTCCATCTGAGTGATGGTTTTTGTGTTATCATGAGTTTCATCATGCTTCCCAATGCCATTAAGGGACACCAAACAAATTTCAATCGGGGGCATAAAAATAAAACCGAACAAATGAATTGAGTTTCGTTGCATCCTACAAGTGTGATTTGGAAAGTGTGAGATGAATTTGATTCCCATGCACTATCTTGAAACATTTTTCAAAATATTATCCTATCATACAGAAATTGCACTACACGTGATTGAGAAAAACCCTAGTTTAAAAAATCATCAAAATCAACAACTTTATGTCCATGAAACCACCGAGTAGGGGTGTCACTAGTGGTACTCAGATGTCACGAATCAAATGGAAATGAAATTTTTTCCATCAGAGCCTTAGTTTTCAAGAAATGGAGAGTTTCATCTCACTTCTCAAGGTCATTCAGGGACACCATGGAAATTTCAACCGGGGACATAAAAATCAAACAGAGAAACGGAATTGATTTTCATTGCCTCTTACAAGTGTGTTTATGAAGGGATATATGACCATCATTACCATGCACTCGATTGACACATTTTTAAAATATTTCCATATTGTGTAGAAATTGCACTTCATGTCACCGAGCAAAACCCTAGTTTAGAAAACCAACAAAATAGACAATGTTCAATCCATGAAGCCCCCGAAAAGGGGTGTCCCTAGTGGTACTCAAATGTCACAAATATAACTGAACTAATAGTTTTTCTATCATGGCCACTATTTTCAATTCATAGTGATTTTCATCTCGCTTCGCAAGGCCTTAAGGGACTCTATGAAATTTCAACTAAGAGGATAAAAACCAAACGGAGCAACGAAATTGAGTTGTGTTTCCTCTTGGAGGTGTGTTTGGGAAAGGGAGATATGACTAAGATTCCAACGCACTTGTTGGGAATATTTTTCAAAACTGTATCCTATAATGCGAAAATTGTAGTACACATTAATGAACATAACCCTAGTATAGAAAATTATCTAAATATACAGCGTTTGGTACATGAAGCCACCAGAAAGGGGCATCCCACATGGTACTAGTATGTCATGAATCCAATAGAAATGAGTATTTTTCCATCAAATCTTCAATTTTCGAGTGAAGGAAAACTTTATCTTGCTTCTCAAGGCAATTTAGGGACACTGGGAAAATTTTAACCGGGGGCATAAAAAACAAATCAACCAATGAAATTGAGTTGTGTTACCTCCTACATGTTTATTTTGGAAAGGGATGTATGAATTCAATTCCCTTGAACTAACTCGTCACATTTTTTAAAATATTGGCCTATTGTGCATAAATTTCACTACGTGACACTCAGCAAAACCCTAGTTAAGGAAACTGTAAAAATATACAATGTTCGGTTCATGAATCCACCAAACAGTTGTGTCTCTAGTGGTAGCCAGATGTCACAAATCTATCAAATATGATTGTTTGGAGCCTCAATTTTCATGTTATAATGAGTTTCATATTGCTTACCAATGCCATCAAGGAACACTAGGAAAATTTCAGTGAGGAGAATAAATGCCAAACCGATCAATGGAATTGAGTTATGTTTCCTCCTAAAAGTGTGTTTTGTTAGGGGAGAGATGCTTGCGATTCCCACACATTCATTGCGAAATTTTTTCAAAATCATATCTTATCGTACAAAAATTGTGTTGGATTTTACTTAACAAAACCCTACTTTAGAAAACCAACAAAATAGACAACTTTCGATCCATGAAGCAACCAAACAAGGGTGTCCATAGTGGTACCCAAATGTCACAAATCCAACAAAATTGATAGTTTGTCCATCGAATCCATGATTTTTTAGTTATAGAAACTTTCATCTTGCTTCCCAAGGCCATTAAGGGATGGTAGAATAATAAAAAACCTATCCCCATACTTATGATACATTTATTAATCTTTATGGTTAATTTCCTATGTCCTAGACTAGCTACTTGGCATCCAATTGCACCACTTGGTCAAAACTTACCATAATTGAATCCAAGAGCTCCCTTCACATACTTTGGATAATATTATTCCAACTATACATACTTCCTAGTTTAGTAAGTGTGCTTTCCTGCATTATCCAAACTTAGACTGCTTTTCAACAGCTTTAAGGTAAAAAGGTGAAATCTAGTCACATGGAAACTTCCTTCTCTTTTTCCCAACTCATCCTCCTTATTTTTCTCTCTTGAAAGAAAGAGTATATTGAATTTCCATTATTTATCAACTAACATACATCACTTAGCAAACTTGTGACCTTCCTGGACTGATTTGGAAAGTGTTTTGTGCACCTAGGGGGATTTTTTAACTTTTAGTAAGCTTGATATTGTGAGGATTCAACTTGCCTCCTAAGGAATCCAAATATATGATGTAATTATATATTTGGATACCCTATTATTTTATAAGGTTGGATGATATACACTTATGCAATTCAATTTAGTGTTATGCACCAACTTTAGTCTCCAATTTTGAGTGGATATTTGCATGTGTTCTTACATTTTTTGTGAGTTCAATTGTAATAAGATTGAGCTTAATTTCAACATGGTATCAGAGCCTATTTAGATTTTTTTTATTCTCTCTTATTTATATTTCATGATTGATCATCACTCTCACAAGGAGTGCATTCAGTCTACCTTAGGGTGTCGTTGCTGAAGAAATGGATCAAACTCACCATATCATCTTGACTCCATTCAACTACTTTGAATGGAAGGAATCGATGGATATTCTGATTAGGAGCAAGGGACTCTCCAGAGTGACCATGGAAAATGAGTCTGAGCCTAATGGATCAGCAGAGAATATCAAATGTCACAACGGGAGGGGTGAGGCTTATGGTATCTTATGTCTCAGTATTTCCAAAGACCTTATTTTTCATCAAGATGGATTGAAATTACCAAATGAAGTATGGGATAAAATCCAAACATTATTTTTAAATACAGATGAAATGAGGGGGAACCAACTAGACAATAATATTATCTCACTAATTCCAATCAAATTAGATTCCTTAAAAGTCTATTTCTCCAAGATTAAAGCTCTTGTTCTTTAGCTAAAGTAGTGTGCTATTAAAAAGAAAAATGAAAAAATAGTATTGGCCATACTTTCGAAGCTTGGCCCTGATGTCGAAAAAAAATAGTCGATGAGGGTTCCCTCTCTATTGACACCCAAACCACCGCGATCTCCCTGAGCACTGGCCTAGACATGTTTTACCCCATCCAACAACACCCGCAGAGTGGATGAAGTCTCACCCGAGATGTTCAAGCGAGAGCTGACAGAACCAAGTCTCCACAGAATGAAGGAGGACCATGTGCATATAGTTATCAACTTCACGTGACATTATTCAATCGATCTAATCATTTAACTTATGCATTAACAAAACCACATCATCATTCATCGGATCGCATTATCATACCAGAACGATAATAAAACATTGATGCACAAACAAATCTAACATAATAACATCATTTAAAGTAGGGAAACATCGCATTATTTACAGATCCATGTGGTAGATACACATTGCATTCATAATCAAGTCGCAAAAGATAGTAAAACAAGAAAATAGAAAAGGACACAAATATTTTTCTCAACTTCTGTCATTTCATATTAACTTCCGCACAGAAACACAGATTCTCCAAAGCAATTCTCCATTACACAGATCAACAGATATTAATTCATGCATAGATCTGATCAATTCACCAAAAACTTGGACTCCAAGCAAGACCAATACTTGCACTAGTACCCTTTACACCTGCAATTCTACATCTATTTATAGGCTTACGTGTTTACATTCATGGTCCACTTAACCAACTTCCTAACTAACTCTTAACCGATTCTACAAAATAGTGGCCATTATCCACAAAATGCAGTCCAAAACTACAAAAGATGACCAAAAATACATAAAATATTCTATTTCTAACTTGTGCACTATTTTCCATCTTGCGCGACATCTTTGACCTTGTGTAGCATCCATGATGTTGCAAAACTAAATTATCCCAAAAACTCCTGCCAACAAGCCCCCAATGCAATCTTATCACTCGCCCTCGAGCCATGTCAGCTAGACATGGTGTACTCAATGATCTTGAGATTTGAATTCTCCGTACTGTTGAGTAATCTCCTTCACCTGTTCTTTGATATTCTCAACAATATCCTGAATTCTTGTCAAATCATGTGGCAATGGATTCTCAACCATCTTCTGAGTAACCTCCTTTTTTCCTTCCTGCAGTGCAAAAAATGCCTTAACAAAAAGTTGCGCATGAATATCTTGAAACTCATCTAACTATGTACTACGCTTCCGCTGACGCTCCTGGGCATTTACCACGCGCTACTACAACTCCTTCAGCTCCACATACTTGGTGATCTGAATGACTGGTGGCAATGCTCTTAATGATCTCTTTAATGTCGCCAGCTGCCCCTCTTCCTCCTGCAACTGCTTGGTCAGTTGCTCCAATTTCTCATCCTAGGATACACTGCCCCAAAGTTGTGTAGTCACTTCAGTGACCTTCTTCACTTCCTGCACCATCTCCTCTAGATTTGTCACCACATCTTCAATGGTGCTTTTTCGCTCCACTATTTGTTCTCATGCTATATCTAGATGTACCAGAGCTTTCAAAATGTTGTTGTTGCACTCTAGTTGTGCAATTACTGTCCCAACCCGCTGCACTTTAGCTTTTGTATCCTCGTCCATAGTAGATTCTGATACTCGTTCATATAATTTAGAAATTACATTCTCTAATTGCACCCTATGGTCCCAAAGTTGTGCCTTCTTGAATATTAGTCGATCTTGTTCCTTTTTTAACTCCTCAATTTCCTTGGCACTCTTGGCCCTGAACACCTCTTGTACCTTTTTCAACGCTTCTATCTCTCTCCATGCTTCTTCCTCCTTCTCTTTTGATCACAAAAATTGACCATTGATACTATGTTCTTTGACTTCCAACTCCTGATTGGCCACCCACTGCATATGCACCAACATCTGTGTGGACAATACGTTGATGTCAATGGAAAAATCTTGTAACTTCTGCACTGAGGAATTTAGATCCTCATTGTTGGTATTAATTGTAGTCAAGGGAATTCATACATTCTGAACCCGCATCCCAGTGCTGATTGAGCCAAAGTCCTACACAGTCTCTATCTCCAGTTCCCTCTTCGATACTACATCAATTAACAAATCAAGTCGAGTTTTGACCTTCACAAATCCCTATGTCGCTTGCTTCTTCATTGCTTCAGCTGCCGCATCCGTTGCATTTGTTATGGCCTCAATAAGCTAGTTCAGTTGTGTTCCCATCCCTAGGGTTGCGCTACCTGTTTTGGGATAAGTTAGTTGCACAGCATCGCAGATGTTGTGCAAGGTCAAAGATGCCTTGCAATATGGAAAATAGCATGCAAGTCGAAAATAGAATATTTTATGCATTTTTTGTCATCTTTTGTAGTTTTGGAGCGCATTTTGTGGATAATGGTCACTATTTTGTAGAATCTGTTAATATTTAGTTAGGAAGTTGGTTAAGTGGACCATGAATGTAAAGGAGAAAGCCTATAAATAGATGTAGAATTGCAAGTGTAAAGGGTACAAGTGCAAGTCTTGGTATTGGTTAGAGTCCACATTTTTGGTGAATTGATCAGATTTGTGCATGAATTAAGAACTATTGATCTGTGTACTGGAGAACTACTTTGTAGAATCTGTGTTTTTCTGTGGAATTTAATATGACATGACGGAAGTTGAGAAAAATAACTGTTTCCTTTTTTGTTTTATTGTTTTAGTGTCTTCTGTGACTCAATTATGAATGCAATGTGTATCCGTGACATGGATTTGTAAATAATGTGATGTTTCCCTAATTTAAATGAGGTTATTATGTTAGATATGTTTCCGCGTCAATGTTTTATTACAGTTTTGGTATGATAATGTGATCTCCTAAATGATGATGTGGTTTTGTTTATGCATAAGTTGAATGATTATATCGGTTGAATAATGTCGCGCTAAGTTGATAAGTAGATGCACATAAACTTGGTTCCATCAGTTCTCCCTCAAACATCTCAGGCAAGACTTCATCTGCTCTACGGGTTTTGCAGGATGGGGTAAAACCTATATGGGCCGGTGCTTAGGGAGATCATAGTGTTTTCGTTGTCAATAGAGAGGGAACCCCTGTCGACTAGTTTTGTGTCAACAAATGGTCTCGGCAAAGAAACCATTTTTTGACACAAAACTAGTCGACCGAGTTTCCCTCTCTGTTGACACCCAAACTACCGTGATCTCCCTGAGCACCAGCCCAAACAGGTTTTAACCTATCTGGAAACACCTACAGAGAGGATGAAGTATCACCTGAGATGGTCGAGGGAGAGATGACAGAACCAAGTTTCCATAGAATTATTAAAGTCCATGTGCATCTACTTATCAACTTAGCGTGAAATTATTCAACCGATCTAATCATTCAACTTATGCGTTAACAAAACCACATCATCATTCAACAGATTGCATTATCATACCAGAACTATAATAAACCATTGATGTGCAAATGGATCTAACAGAATAACATCATTTAAAGTAGGGAAACATCACATTATTTACATATCCATGTCACAGATACACATTGCATTCATAATTGAGTCATAGATGACAGTAAAATAGGAAAACAGAAAGGACACAAATATTTTGCTCAACTTTCGTCATGTCATATTAACTTCTGTACAAAAACATAGATTCTCCAAAGAAGTTCTTTAGTACACAGATCAACAGATCTAATTCATGTGCATATTTGATCAATTGACCAAAAACTTGGACTCTAACCAAGACCAAGACTTGCACTAGTACCCTTTACACTTGCAATTCTACATCTATTTATAGTCTTGCACCTTTACATTCATGGTCCACTTAACCAACTTCCTAACTAAATCTTAATCGATTCTACAAAATAGTGACCATTATCCACTAAATGCGGTCCAAAACTACAAAGGATGACCAAAAATACATCAAATGTGCTATTTCCGACTTGTGCGCTATTTTCCATCTTGCATGGCATCTTTGGCCTTGCGCAACATCCGTAATGCTGTGCAACTAACTTATCCCAAAGACTCCTTCCAACACCTGACTATTATGTTTTTGTATCGACCTTCCATGCCACCAAGTTGACAGTTTGAAACTAGAATATGCCTTCACTTGCATTCATGGAATTCTTGACCCAGGTGAAAGATACGTTGGTGATGATGAGCACCATTAAACCTTCCGAAGATAAATATTTGGCTGCTGGAGATTCAAATATGGATTCAAAATGAAAGAACAAGGATAATCCAAATAATCCTTCGCATTAAAATAAAGACAAATCCAAGTCTCATGAGGAGTCTTCAAGCTCCAATAATAATTCCCAGAAGAAGAAAGGTAAAGGTGAGATGAGAAAGTGCGCATACAGTGGCAAGGGATTTCATCTAGAGAGCTCCTATATGAAGAAACCAATTGACATGTTGATTCAACTCCTTGAAAAACACAACATATCTCTTCCTAAATGTGTAAAGAAGAAGGAGTGAGCATCAAATTTTGAAGAAAAGGAGAGAGTTCATGCCCTAGTTGTAAGCACTATAAGATCTTCTTCCTTTATCATTGATTCTGGAGCTTCGAGACACATGGTTTTGACAAGGAAGGCCTTATCCTATATTGATTATTCAAATGGTCTTAAGATTATATTTGGAGATTATTCTGAAACTAAATGTAAAGGTAAGGGTAGAATAGATATTGACCATGGTTCCTTCAATAGTTTTTTGTATGTCCCAGGTCTTGTTTCCAATCTCTTGTCAGTATACCAGATGACCCACATTTGGTCACCTAATAAGGTTGTATTAACTCCCAATGATGTTGAAATCACTGAAATAATCGATAGTAGAGTAATAGCAAAATGTTTTTTTATCATATCTCCAAAGTGTACAAGTTCTCACACTTCATGCACTCCTCAAACCCCTCTGTGCTCGTCACTCATGTTAATGAATATAGTAAGATACAACATGAAAGGTTTCTCCATTTAAAATACAAGTACCTATATGATTTGTGTGACAGAAACATGGCCATACGGTTTCCCAAAATCAAGTTTTCTAAAGGATTCTATCAAGGATGCATCCTAGGAATAAACCTAGAGCACAAGTATGAGAGAGTCGGTCATGAGTGAACCTATGCATCTCTTGAGCTTATTCATAGTGGTATATATGGTACTTTCCCTCATATGTCAATGTGTCAAACCAAATATTTCCTAACCTCCATGGATTAATTTTCTTGATATTGTTGGGCCTTCTTCCTCAAGCACAAGTCAAAAGTTTTTGACCTCTTCAAGGGTTTTAAATCCCTAGTAACGAACCGATATGGAAAAAATCTCAAGATCCTAAGATTTAATAATGGTGGCGAATATTTCAAGTCTAGATTCATACATTTTTGTGAATATGTGAGTATCCATATGTAACACTCTAATCCTTACACATCTCAACAAAATGGTGTTGCTGAGAGGAAGAATAGATCTCTCAAAGAGAAGTCCACTTGCATGATGGAGTCTAAAACTATGGCACCAAATTTTTGGTTTGAATAAATCAACTTTATATCTTATATCTATAATAGGGTTCCTCACAAATACTTGTATGGAATCACTCCTTTCAAATCTTGGAGTGGACACAAGCATGATGTGTCAGACTTCATGATTTTGGCTCTAAATCTTGGGCTATAATTCCACCTGAAAATAGAAAGGATTTGGAGCCACAAATCCAAGAATGCCTATTTTTTGGGAATTCAGAAGATTCCAAAGTGTACAATATGATATGACCACTCAAAAAACCTTCATTGAAATGAGTTTTTAGTTTGAAGAAGAACGTATGACAACAACAGAAATTGGAGAATCGTCTTAACCAATACCACCTTTGATTGTAAGTGAAGACTCTAATAAGTTTTATGATTATGATATTTTTGAGACTGAATATTTAATTTCATATCCTAAAACTCCTACAATTCCAAATTGTTTAGAAAATATTATTCAAGCAACTCGGGAACTAGCTGGGAATCCTAGTGATCCTAGAAGAACTAGATCTCAATTCGAGAGTTCCCTTTCTATCAAAGACCCATGATTTGTTGAGAAGTGTTATATGATTATTGAATATGATCCAAAAAAATATGAATAATCTTCAAAATATCCAATATGGAAAACATCCATGAAATAAGAATACCATTCTCTCCAGAAGAACGAGACATGGGAACTAGTCAATCTCCCACCAAGTAGGATGCTAGTGAAATGAAAACTGGTATTCAAGGAAACGTTTTCTGATGATGGATATCCTATCAAGTATAAGGAATTTTTATTGTCTAAGCACTTATCCCAATCCAAATGAATTGACTACAATAATACCTTTGCACCAGTGGAAAAGATGGCTTCTATAAGACTAGTTTTGGCCATTGCAGCTTCCAAGCAATGGGAGGCACATCACATGGATGTGAAGAGTTCCTTTATACAGAGATATAAATTAAGATATATATATGGAGCATATAGGAGTTTTTTTTACTAATCCATCTCTTGTGTGCAGGTTGAATAAATCACTATATGGGCTAAAACAATCTCCCAGAGCTTGGTATGCTAGGGTTGATGGCTTTTTGTTATCATAGAACTTTGGTAGATGAAAGTCAGATCCAAATGTCTATTTTAACATGAATCATTGTTCAATAATTATTATTTTATTGTATGTGGATGATATTTTTATGATAGCAATTTCCATGAAATAAATTTCCTCCTTGAAGGATTCCTTGAATGATGCCTTCTCCATGACTGATTTGGGACTGTTGAGCCAATTCTTGGTTCTTGATATTCCCCAATAAACCCTTTGAATAAAATTACATCAGCACAAATTGGATTCATACCTTATAAAAAATTTCAGCATGAAATATTTCAAACCAAGGAAGGATCCTTTCCTCTTAGGAGTTAACCTTGAAGAAGCAAAATTGACTCCCTTGGTGAACAATACTATGTATGAACAACTAGTTGGTTGTGTTATCTATTTGAATCACACTAGAAATACTATTTACTACGCAATGAGAGTGGCATATATGCATATGGAGAAACCACATGATATCCATTGGAGGTAAGAAAATAGAATATTTCACTTTGTGCAAGGAAGAAAGACACATGGGATTCACTATGTTGCAAAATCTGACCTAGAGTTAGTTGGTTTTAGTGACTCTGATTGCGATGGTGATAACAATGATAGAAAATAAAATTTTGGACATGTGTTTATGCTTGAATATGTACCAATCACATGGTAAAATAAAAATAATATTTCCATTGCACTTTATTCTACAGAGGAAGAATACAGATGAGCTATAAATGCAGATAATCAATGTGTATGATTGTAAGGTATACTTGGAGAGTTTGGGATTGATTCTGGCACTTCCACATTCATGTTTTGTGACAATAAAAGTTATATTTGAATATAAATAGATCCTGTACATAGGAAGTGAACCAAACACATAGAAATCCACACTCACTACATAAGAGGACTTGTACATGATGAGGGCATTGCTATGCACTATTGTGCATCATCTGAGTAAGTTGCAGATATATTCACCAAGGAATTCTATGATAAGACATTAAGAAATATGAAATCAGTGCTTGGGATATCTGATGACATGGTAAATACTGATTGAAGACAATATTTCACAAAATTTTGTTCGTGTCCTTGTTTTGAGGGAGGATTTCCCCCTTGTGGTTTTACCTCTTTCCTTGTTTTTATGGACAAACAGTATGTAAAGGGTGACTAAGACTTGTTCATAGGCCATATATATCTGATATATTTATGATATTTCACATAATTGATACTTAAAGGGGGTGTTATAATAATCAAAAACTCATTCCCATACTTGGCATACATTTATTAATCTTTATGTTTAATCTCCTAGGTCCAGGACTACCTAGTTGGCATCCACTTGCACCACTTGGTCAAAAATTTCCATAAATGAATCTAGAAGCACCATTCACGTATTTTGGAAAAGATTATTCCAACTATATAGACTCCCCAATTAAGTAAGTGCACTTTCCTACCTTATCCATACTTAGACTGCATTTCAGCAGCTTTAAGCTGAAAAGGTGAAAGCTAGTCACATGGAAACTGCCTTGTTTTTTTCCCAACTCATCCTCCTTATTTTTCTCCCTTGAAATCATGAGTATATTGAATTTCCATCACTTATAAGCTAACATACATCATTCATATAATTTGTGACCTTCCTGGACTGATTTGGAAAGTGTTTTATGCACTTAGGGGGATTTTTTACTTTTAGTAATCCTATTATTATGAAGATTCAACTTGCCTCAGGAGTTCAAATATTTGATGTAATTATATATTTGGATAGACTATTATTTTATAAGGTTGGTAATGTACACATATGCAATGAAAGTTAGTGTTATGCACCAATTTCAATCTCCAATTTTGAGTGGATCTTTGCATGTCTTATAGCATATTTTTGTGAGTTCAATTGTACTAAGATTGGACTTAATTTCCACGAGGGACATGAGACAAATTTCAACTGTGGGCATAAAAACCAAACCGAGCAATGAAATTTAGTTTTGTTTCCTCCTGCAAGTGTGTTTGGGAAATGGATAGATTATTGTGATGCTTATGCACTTGCTAGGCACATTTTTCAAATTTTATCTTATCATGTATAAATTGCATTGCACGTCACAAAGGAAAACCCTAGTTTAAAAACTATAAAAATATACAACTTTCGGTCGATAAAACCACCAAATAAGGGTGCCCCTAGTGGTACTCGAATGTCATGAATCTAATGGAACTGAAATTTTTTCCATTAGAGCAATGGTTTTCAAGTTATCGTGAGTTTGATATCGCTTCTCAAGGCCATTCAGAGCCACGAAGCGAATATCAACCCGGTGCATAAAAATGAAACTGAGCAATAGAATTGATTTGCATTCTCTATTGCAAGTGTATTTGGGAAAGCGAGAGATGACTATGATTCCCATGCAATTTCTCAACACATTTTAAAAAATATTTCCCTATTGTGCATACATTTGACTTCATGTCACTGAGCAAAACCATAGTTTAGAAAACCGTTAAAATACACAATGTTTGGTCCATGAAGCCACCAGACAATGGTGTCCCTAGTGGTACTTAGATGTCAGGAAATCAACACAACTGAAAATTTGTCCATCAGATCCTCAATTTTCAAGTCATGGTAAGTTCCTTCTCACTTCTCAAATTCATCCAGGGACACTATGAAAATTTCAATCGAGAGTATAAAAACCAAACCAAGCAACGAAATTGCGTATTATTGCCTCCTGGAGGTTTGTTTGGGAAAAAGAGAAATGATTGGGATGTCAATGCACTCGTTCGGAACATTTGTCAAAATAAAAGTGTAGTGATGATTTCTCCCCAACTACATGTAAAAATACCTACCCTAGATCATTTGGATCTAAGGGTAGAGTTCATGGTGTAAGGGATTTCTCGACCTTCACTTATAACAAGCAATAACAACAATTTTATATTTTTATCTAACTAATGCAAAAAAATAACAAAAATTTCTTTTAACTTGGGCCACTACAAGCAATTGAGTAAATTTTTCATAGGCTCCCAGGATCATGGTCTATGTTGATCCCCAACAAGGAGTTGTCACCGGGAAATGGATCAAGGGTTACAAGGAGAGAACTCGACGTGCAATGTGGGATAGTGTGAAAAAAGGTGCAACAAGTGAGGAATTATGGAAAAAATGAAATTTCAAAAGTTATGATTTAAAAAAAATTGTTATGGGGAGACCTTCACAATGGATCTATAGTATGATCCAGGATATTATTACCCATGGTATTTTATTGTGCATGGTATTTGTCCATGGTTTTTGACCCATTCTCATTTTAGTCTTTTTTTGTCCTTTTTGGAGAGAGTGGGGTTAGGTTGCAATAAATTCTCATCTTCCTTGTATTTATGGGGGAAGGAATAATAATGTTTTGGACCAATTTTGGTGGAATTTAGTTGTGAAGGTCAAAATGGAGGAAATAATGGTGGGACTATGATGTATAATTATGGTTTGGAACATAGAGATATATGTGGACAATTTTTGGTGTTAATAGATTGCCCCTAATGTGTGAGGGAAGGAGCTTATTGTATGGCCAATAGAAATCATAGGATTAAGGGAGAAATGGTGACAATGGTGGAGAAACTAGAGGGAACTGTGTAGGAGTCATAGTTTTCTCATTCGAACTGCGGTGGCTTTTGATTTGTATTACTTCTAGAAAATGGATTAGGTACATATAATATCAGACATATATATGGATGAGGCAGGCATGCCCATGCTCATGTTAATGTATCAATATACAAATAGGGGTTAAGGCTAAAACAATGGGAGCCATTAAATACATAAAAATGGGAGTACTTAGTGGTGGCCTCAATGGAATGCTAAATACACATATTGATCTATAGAACTAGTACATAGAAACAATGGAATTCTATTAGAATGCAATATCAAAACAATTGATGCTCTGTTGAATCTCAAAGTGTACACAAATGTATGGACTCAATGACTGAGAGTTAGAATCTATGAGGTATAATAAAAGGCATTGGATACTGTAGATACACATAAGCATGATATTGAGGGACTTTCAAACATTATTTCCAATGCATCCTGAAGATCACAAGGGACATGAAACAACATGGGTCCCAAAATAGACTAACCAATGTTCTAGAGTCATGTGACAACTCGGGTCTTCAACCAAATAATGAAGGAACCAATACCCTGAATGAATCTCAATTGGGCGATGATGTAGTTGAATTCGATCACGTGAGACATAACCAACCCAAAATGCACTAAGGAATCCTTTAAATTGGTCCAAGGAACTCATCAATGAGGTGGATGAAACCAAGATATAGGGACCTATGGGTCTATCGTGTGGAATAGATGTGTTGACATTGATAGAGGGATACTTGCAACTACCAATGAAATAAGGTTTCCTTCATAGAGGCGTGAGGGGGACAACCATAGATATGGATTAATAATGGGATTGAGACACTAAATGGGGAAATGGGGCAGGGTAGTACAAGGGACTCAAACTTCCTTTGTTCAGAGTATAATGATAGGGATGACCTGGAAGCAGATGATAATGACTCATGTGGAGGGAATCATAGTTGTATAACTAGGGAGATGGATGTAATGGGAGATACTTGGGGAAGGTACAGAATAATTGATATCCAGGGGATCCAAGGGATACTCATCGTAGAGTACTCAGAAAAAAGGTGACCCAATGGGGGGAATTTTTCCATAATGGGAGACTATACGCAAATATGTGGGCACTGAAACACATTGTTTGGGACTTCTTCATAGTTTTAAGAGACCGAGGAAGGGATAGAAGTATGCTCAGTATGATACTATCTCATGGATTTTTTTCGAGCCCAAGACGATAAATGATCGATGTTGTTTTCATGTTTAGAGAGTCTAAAAATAGGAATAATATGCCAATGGGGTCTATTTTTCATACAATAGTCTCCTAAGTCCGAAAAAGGATAAAAGTGTACAAAGGAGAACTCTCCCAGCCAAAAGGGCTGAAGTGACTTCTTTTGTATAGGTAGTTTAACTAGGATGAAAAAGGTTAAACCAATACTAATTTGACAGTCATTCAAATAATTTTACGAGCATGAATGAAACCAAGTTTGCTCGACGATCTTTTATTAATGAGATGGATGGAAAATAGCTTAAATAAAACCCATAAGCAATATTTGTTGTAAGTTACGGTCCCAATGTCCAAAAAAACATAAAAGGATACAAAGGGAACTATTCCTAGATGGAAGGCGCTAGGGTTCTCCTTTTCTTTAATTAGTCTATGTAATCTGAAAAAAGGGGATAAGCGATGCCACATAGTCGTTCTTTCAAATAATTTAACGAGTGTGAATGGAAGCAAGCATTCTTAGGAATATTTTCATTCTTTAAGGATTCAAAATAAATTTTGTAATGGTCAGTCAAGCAAGGAGGAAGTGTTCGATGTATTGAAAGAGGTTATGTTAGGATCAGCTAACAAGGAGAAAAAATAGCAGTGGAACGCTAGTGGGGCCTCCTCATGGGACGATGAATGGTGGTATCATAATGTAAAATTTGCATTATAGATGGAGTGGAGGGATTGTAAACATGCCAATATATAAGGGACTTGATTTTCCTGGTGGCACGCAAATCAAGGTAACTCCAGGAAATTACACAAAAATATAGGGATATCATGAGACATGAGTCCCATAGGTGGACGAAGGGGGGGAAACTGAACCTAGAGGTGTGAATGACATGAAAAATGAATGTCGAATGACTCTGTGGTGCATGAAATAAATTTTTGACCAATAAGACTCCTATAAATAAGGGGGGAACACATGAAATATGTCATTTTCACGGTCCATTGTTGAGTTGGAGCGAAGGGACCCACAGAAAATCAGTTGATTAATTTTGATTCGACATGAAGTTTACTGATCTGTGGGTTGTAGGTAAGATATCTCACCTAGCTCCTCATTTTCAGTGGTTTAGTTTTGTCCTTTTCTCATTCTAGGGTCCTCGGCCAATCCTGAAGATTTTGTGGGGTCGAGTCACACTTTTCAAGGAAAAAGGAACAACCCATGTCACAACTATTGAGTAGATAGGAATGACCCAGTCACACTTGTAGGGGAGATAGGTGCGACCTCAGTTTCACCTATTCAAGAGACATGCACGACCTAGGTCACACCTATCAAGCATTTTTGCATGAATTGGGTCATAGAAAAAGGGCTGACAGATGCGACCTAGAACATAATGAAAAATTATGGTTGAACTAGGTCTAACATGGAATTTTTGGATGTGCATGATTCCTTGAGTTGGATGGTGGGTGAGAGACATTAGGGACCTTAGAGATGAGGTGGAGGAGGATGGGGAAGTATATGATACACTCACCCAGTGTGGGATGTTGAAGTTCTTCCAGATCCCCTTAATACGTTTAGCAAATATTTGTTGAACAAGATAGTGATAGTTTTGAATAGAGACTTAGAGTGTTTCATTGTACAGGGTGAGAAAATGGAGATCACCCTCCAGGATATGTACTTTCTGACTGGACTCCCACTACTAGGCGTTATCGACAATATCTTGGTGAAACACCTGAGGGGGGTGTTGATGGATGACTTGTCTCCAAGGAAATGCTATGCCACAACTTGTGTGCATGCATCATACATATTGGTTTGTGACATTGAGAGTCTAGAGACTCATGCAGTGCCAGTGATGGTGCTACAGATAGTAGAATCAAAAGGTCCTCACAATATCTTAGGAGACCAAATACTGATGGTCGAGAGTGTGATGAGGGGAACCTACTATGGGTGGGCCCAGATGCATCTAATAGTGGTTTGGTGTAGGATGAACTAGGTTAGCTTCAAGAATGGGGAATTATTCTTCCCATCCTTTCTGTCCTCATTCTTCTTTGAGCAACTACTGACATTGTGACCGCATCTGGCGGTGCAGGATGGAGGACCTCGCGAGTCTCGTATGAGGTGATGGTGCGATATGATGATAAGGGAGGGAGGCAACTTGGTAGGTCATTTCTTCACTAAAGATATTTTATCACAATGGCAGCAACTTCCTATCCTTATAGAGGACTATTCATGTGTGGGCATGGACTACCGAGGAGATTCGTATATTCCTAGAACTCTAGGACAAGTCTAGGGACCTGATGGTATGTATACATGACTCTTTGTGGTTTTAGTAATATATAGGTTACTAGAATAGTGGTATCTAGTTTATGCATGAGATAGATATTGATGACATACTGTGTACATGTGAAAACATGGGACCATACCCTCCAATGGCGTGTCAGCGTCGTAGCGGAAGGGTGGAAGGGTTAGATCCACTGACTCATGGGAAAAGGAGGCGACGAAGTGCTACATTGGACTCACTATGGCTGGAAATGGAGTGGCTATTGGAGGGAGTCGCCAACGATGGGTGGAAGTACCTAGACGATGATCTGATCGTTGCATGCTATGGAGCTCCTTTGGAGTGAATCTCTCTGATGAGAAAGATCACGATTGCTATTGAGTATGTCAGAGTGGTGAAATAGTGGGACGTGTCGATAGACGAGGAGAGATCATATGAGGAGGAGGACACTAAGTTAGAGGAGGATGACTCAGCCTATAATATTGTGATGTTACCACTAATGCATTTGAGCATGGGGATTTTTGTATGATATGTATGACCAGACGAGAAAGCCGGTGGAGCTTCTCTTTTTGTACTGAATATGATGATATGATATGAATGCACGTGGATGCATATTTTTGTATTTTTATTTGTTTTATGAGTCTCTTTTTATGATGATGATTATTCCTATAAGATGTATATGACATATGTATGCATGACTATATGATGATGCATGATGCATTTTATTTCCTAAATGCGATGATTGATGTGCCACTCTAGGACATCATAAGCCATTTGGTCTACTACACTATTGAGACTTCTGGGAACATAAATGAATGAAATGAATTCTAAATGTATAACCAAGTGTCTAGTGCATAGGAAATTTCTAAATAGGAAAGGATTGCATACCCGGTAGAAGTTATTCAACTAGGAAATAAGCAACAGGGAGTCTAGGAAGTCATCAAGGCGACGAATACCGAAGTGAAGGGTGGCAGTCAAGAGACCAAAAACACCATCGTACTCAACCTGGTTGTTGGTAGAAATACCAACACACATTCTGTCGATATGGATCAACTCATATTACGGGGAATAAATGACCAATGCAACCAAGGAAAGATTAGGAGACCATCTACTTGTGCCATCAATGAAAAAATCATAGGAGGGAAAGGTAGGATCCATTTGGAACAACCAAGGAAAAAAATTGTGAGACTCATAGTAAACACGATGAAAAAGAAGAAAGAAAAAATATGATACAAGAGTATTCAGGTTGGTCGACTTAGGCATAGATTATTTTGAGGTAGATCCCATTGCATGGACTATTCAATAGATGAACGTTAGATTCAGGAGGTGATATGCCCCACTGTCGAGACAATAATGGATAATGTAAGGGCCATACCACATGGATTCGAGCTTCCATTTTCCAATCCTATCATGGGCTTGGTCATAGACGAGGATGAGGTCCCCCTCTCTAAAGGTGTGTGGGTGGATGTGGCAGTCATAATGGGACATCATGTGGGTCTTATCCTCTTTGATCATTTGAAGAGAAGCACAACATACCTCATCGGTTTGTTCAAGCATAATTAGGAATTTTTCTAATGGTGAAGTATCAAGTAGAAGCTCGACGACAAGGAATAGTGATGGAATATTGAATTCAATGTAAAGAACAGACTCCACACCATGGACTAAATGAAATGGGGTAAAACTGGTGGCGGTTTGAGTTGATTCCCGATAGGCCCAGAGGGGGGAAAGAGAAAGGGGTGCCAGTTGATCTTGTGTTTTTTCACCATTCATTGGAGCATGGTTTTGAGGATCTTGTTGACATCCTCAACTTGGCCATTTCCCTAAGGGTAATAAGAAGAGGAATATTGGTGTTCAAATTTTAACATAACAAATATCTCTATCCAAACAACATCCTCAAAGTGAGAATCGTGGTCTGAGACTAGATGGAGTGGGATACCAAAACATGCAATAACATGGTTAGAAAAGAAGAGTGTCATAGTATCATCCTTACAGTTGAATGTACACATGGCTTCGACCCAATTAGTAAAGTAATAAATAGGCACAATGATGTATTTATGGCCACTGGCCAAAGGAGGGTTACAGGTCATGAAGTCAATCACCCATTTTCAGAAGGGACCAACTGTGATGATAGGATGTAGCAGTGTAAAAGGTGTCCTTGCCTTTGGAGAAAAGAGTTGGCAATTGCGTTAGTGTTTAACTGCATGAACACAATCGAAAAATATGGTGAGACACAAATAACCAACATGAAGGATCTTATGAGTGGTAGCCAAGCTAGAGAGGAGACCACCACAGGATCCACTATGACAGTCATTCAATACTTGTTCATATTCATCATGGGTGAGGCAACAACGTAGTATTGTGTCTATATCATGGAGGTGACAGATGCGACGATGATATTCATGGCTTAAATGGGGCCCAAATTTCTATGTGTGTAAGTAAAGGAGGATTCCCCCATAGCATGAGTCCTCCATAGATGTGACAAATAAAAATTCATCAAGGAGAGCAATTGTGATAGGAGGCGAGGTAGACAATGATGGGAAGTATGCCATTAAAGAAGCTAATGCCAAATATTTTGTTCTTTTGGGGTGTGATCATTTTCAAGTCATAATATTAGAGAATGACAATCCACTTGGAAGCACAACCTTAGATAAAGTGGTGACTTAAGAGATAATGCATGGGGTTGGAATCGACCGCGACTCAAGTTTGAATCATGAAAATATAATGATGTAGCTTCTGCACCGAAAAGATGATGGAAAGGACCATTTTCTCTTCATGTTAGTAACATAAAGGTGGTCTAAAAAGTTTCTGACTCACATAATATACCACCTTCTCTTCATGAGCATCGTCTTCTTGGATTAAGACTCCAGCGATGGAAATTTCAGATGTTGATGCATAGAGGATAAACTCCTTGGTGAATTCAGAAGGAGATAACAATGGAGTGGAATTTATAGCTTGTTTCAATGGATCGAAAGTGGCTTGCACTTGATCATCTCATACAAAAGGAATGTTGGTATGGAGAAAGCGTAAGAATCCATGGAATTTCGTTACATATTCTGGAATAAACAAATGAAGGAAATTGGCCTCACCTTGAAGGCTATGCAATTGGTATAGTGTACATGGATGGGGGAGATTCAGAATGGATTAAACCTTCAAAGGATCCATGGTAATCCATTTCTAGGACATGATGAATCTTAATAAGAAACCAGTTGGGACACAAAACACACATTTGAGAGGGTTCAGGAGGACGTTATATTTACGGCATCGTAGGAATACTTGTTGTAATTCGTCCAAATGTTGTGAATGCTTCCGATATCAAGATGTGAGGTCATCTAAATAAACCAGGATAATGTGGATGAGGTCATGGAAGAAAATTTTCATGGCTCATTGAAAAGTGGCTCCAACATTTTTAAGGCCAAACAACATGACACAATATGAAAAAGTGCTCTAGAGGGTAGTGAAAGCGGTTTTGTACGTATCTTCTTTGCAGATCTGGATTTTGCTATAAACAAAAAACTGTCCATGAAGGTAAATAATCCATGACCGGCACATGGATATATTATTTGGATAATAAACAATGTGGGAAAGTTGTCTTTGGGACAAGTCAAATTCAAGTCACGGAATTTAGTACACACATGAATGGTACCTTGTTTTTTATTAACGGGAACATGATTGGAAACCCAAGTTGTATCATATATGATGGGGTATATAAAGCCTTCGTTACGCATTTTCTCGATCTCAGCTTTAATTCTAGGGGCCTATGACGGGTGAATAGGTCATTTATTTTGGTGAATGGGGGCAACATTTCACCATGTATTGATACGATGTTCAATGATAAATGGATCAATCCCATGCATATCGATATAGGTGGCAAACAAAAATATCACGAAATTCCTAAAAAGTATTTTGTAGGAAGTGACCTCCACAAGGGAGCATGAATTACCAAGCGTAATATCCTCAACTATCCTAGGTTTCATTAATATATCAACTTTAATGGTTGGTGAAATATTAGCCATGTTACCTTCTTCAAAGGTGTCAGGAGTTAATAATGGGGTTTTAAACCAATCGACTCTTCCATGTATGAATTCTTTAGCTTTGACAGAGAATTGGTCCGATGATGAGGAAGGTTCATCAAGGATGAAGAAGGAGCAATGGTGTAAACCCTCCCAAGGATATTTAGTAGTTAAAAGAGATTCAAGTATCTCTTTGTCATTATGAAATTAGCACCTGGATAGATTGAACAGATATTCGAGAAACAGGGAGGGGCGAGGACTACTTGAAGGAGAGATCGTATAAATGGTGCTATTGGTGTCTCAAGAGGTCAATGGGTGGATCTCCTCAAGGAAAATGCTTTTGGACTCATTGGATTTCTTGTGAAGGTCATTAAGGAGAGACCGATACTCAAGAATGTTTGGGAAATGGTGGGAATATGACCATATAGGTCACAAATTACACACGAGTGTTTGGTTCATAGCGATTTTTTATTAATCCCAGGTATGGTTGGTACGTTGAAAACTGGAACGTTGTTAGTATCGACTACTATGCACATGTGGGTGCAAAGGATTGTAAAATGGGGACAATTTTGTGCTGCATGGCCTAGGACATCGCATAAATCACAAGTAGGAGGCGGGCGTGGTTCTGTCGAGGCTTTGGGTGCCTTTCCCCCAGTATTTTTGGGAGGATGGGGAGAAAAATGGATGGAGGAATGTTTGGTTGTGTGTCAAAAGGTGGATGTGGCATTGTCTCAATATGTTACACTAGTGTCAACACGATTTGTGGTGTGGGAGGAAGGGTGGGTGGATCAATGTACTAGACGGGAATACCTAAAGTGAAACAAGAAAGGTTAAGAGTAGCCATGACTAGCTTAATCATAATTCTAGAAGGTGGAAAGAGGAAGGGGATCATGTGTAAGGGGAATGAACCCCAATAGCTCCTAGAGGTATGTAGTTGGGGTTGCTGCTAAAGTTGCGATGAGGTCGTAATGTTACTGGATGTGATAGTGCATAAATCCAATGTCAGCCATTGAAGGAGGAGGTGGGAGGGACAAAAAGGTATCCAACAAAGGAGCATTGGTAAATAGTCCTAGACCAACAATATACAGGGAAGGGATGGATATGCTCTCGATGGTGGTGTGAATAGTAGGGAGGACATGTTATCGGTTGCTTGGTCCCTTAGGATCATAATACATCAATTGTTCTATATTCATGATCTTCTCATCATGGGGGAACATAAATAGTCAGAAGATGATAGAAGCAACAACTCACATTGCATACATGTAACTACATCCAGTTATGAGGTTGTAATCGAGTTGTGTGTTGAAAACTGTTAGAATATGTAATGATAACTTATATGGTATATTGGTAACATATCATTTAAAGGCATAAAATAAATCTAATATTATAAAATAGAGTTATCCCACATGCAGCATTTTAATTATATCATTTGTAACCATTCTCTATATAAAGAGTTGGAAATTAATTTATCCCATATGTGTTATGGGATGTATTGTAATCCAAATCTCTTGGTATAAAAGAGAGGTGAAGGACACCCTTTTGGGTATGTGTTTATTGTAGTTCATCACACATCACCTGTTTTGTATGTCATTTGTACACACATGATTGGGTGATGGAGAGTGATGTGATGCATATGTGAGGATGTCATGTAATCTTAGAGATGCATTTTCAAAATAATGGAAGATGCAACCATTCCCTTGGACATAGTCCATATTGGGTGAACCACGTATATCATTGTTATCTTGTTGTTATCTTTTCTCCAATTTTATTTCATGCTTTATGTTGTTTGATAGATAGAAGGATAGACTAGTAATGATTTCTATATTTTATATTGTGTTATGATATTATTTCATATGTTCACAATACTCTAACATGGTATCAGAGCAAGTTGTTATGCTCTACCTTCTGTTGCAGCTGCAACATTTTCCCAAAATTCTAAAAAAATTTGGGGCCCTCCCTTACTTTGAATTAGTCATTTTGTTCCTTGATTTCAGCCTATTGATTTTGGGTCTATGATTTGTTGAAGCGTCTTCCAGCACTTGGGGTTGGTGTCAACCGATTGGTTTCTCCTCATTTCAATGTTTTAAAGAATCCCATATTTAATTGAGTTCCTCGTCGTGTTGCGTATCTTTCAAAACCTTCCTGTATCGGGAGTTAATTTGTTTGACTATCCCGCCGTTGTGGGTGGATTTCAGATCTTGATTGTCTTTTTCCCTCTGACGTTGCAGGATTTTTCCGGGTTTAAACTTTCCTTTCTCTCCGACCATTGCGCGCGAGTTTTGATTCTCTATCGGGTGGTTTTTGGTTCTTTATCGGAGGATTTTAAATTCTCCCTCGTCCGACGTTGCGGATCATGATAGGTTTTGACTATTTCTTATCCTTCGATTTCATATCGAAGCCTGTCACCATCATGTTTTCCGCCGTTGCGGACGTATCTTTCATCCGGACCGCCACCGTTGTGGACCTTGGAAGGTTTGACTTTCTGTAGTGCTCCGATGTGGGTTTTTTTTGTCTCCCGGCTTTGTATTGGAGCACTTGGCCATCATTTCCTCCTCCGTTGCGGGCGGTATCATGCTTTGAGGATCCACCATTGTGGAAGGTGTCAAGTTGATTGGGCTCCGAGTCGGAGGGCCCGCCATTGCGGAGCAGTTCGGATTCTTGGTCATCCGATCAAGGTACCCGCCGGTGCCCGATTGTAGTCCACGCGTTCTATTTTAGCCGTGCGGGTGAGTTAGTATTGTGGACCATCCGCCGTTATGGAGGGACTGAAGCTCTAGTCGCCCGATTTAAATGCTCTCACACGTGCGGCATTTTTATATTATGCGGTGCGATGGTTTGGGTTTTGTATTGTTTGTTTATTGCCGAGCACTGCCGCGGTGTGTATAGCGTTGAGCTGTCGATATTTGGGGTGCGTGAAGGTCTAGTTGTCGTTGTACCAGCCTCCAGGTGGCAAGAGTAGAATTCCAACCGTCATCAGCTCGTTTTTCGCCGGATCACCACGTAGGTTTTTTCCGTCTTTTTCCCATTTGCATTTGAGTGGTTTTGATTTTCTCCCATGTTTTGGGGTCTTCGGCGTTTCCCTCGTACAGCTAGGACTCAAGTTTGTACAAGTTTGTACAAGTTAGTTTTATATTAACCTAGGGTGAGAGGGGCTGTTCACCATTTAAGCCCTTTGCTCTTCGCTTTTATTCGATGCTTCGCGCGCACAGGGGTTGAAAGGTTTAGGTGCAGACGACCGTTACGCCATCTGCGCCAAAACTTGCTGCGCGGCCATGATAGACAGGGGGGTGGTCGGATTTTGGTCGCTGCAATGGGGGTTTGGTATTTTATGGATTTCAGTGGTGCATTCCCATCCTACGGACTTTAGCCGTCCTGCTTGCACATTCTTTTGCAACCTCGACGAGGCAGAAGGTCGAACCTACAGTTGACCGGGGGGAATAGGGTTTTGAGAAGTTTAACGGCCGAACCTAGCCGGTGTTGCTTGTGCCATCCTTCGCGACACTTTTACTTTTTGTCACCTAAAACCCTAGTAGGGTAGAGGGGGTATGTCGCTGATAATACTACGTTTATCGAGGATAGTGTGGGTCGTGTTTTGATACCCTATGCAGAAATGTGGTTACATCCCGCCAAGGAGGGTAGAATGTACTATCAGCTTAATGTAATTTTTTCGCTGCCAGTCGCACGCGTCTCCTTTGTGATGTGTCTGCTGGGTTGTAGGACTGAAATGTTGATGGGCACAAGCTTGATGTTTTAGTTCTTCTCTATGTTTGCTAGGAAATAGAATGATAATTGAATACTGCACCTGCATATAATTTACAATGTTTTTCTTCAATGTATCGCTATCATGAGAAAGTGACAGGTCACATAATAGTGTAGGATTTAATCCTGGCATAAGTACGATTGATACGCTTGCTCATATAGATCGGATCATAAGATGGTGCACCCATAGTCTCAAGGAATTATAAGGTTGAACAATATATGTATTTGTTGCATTGAACATTACCATACTATGCATAAGATAATGGCACATTGCACAGTACTACATGCTAGTTTGATTGTTCAGTATGAGAGACTTATGATTTGATTTTATGGACTGGTCACAATTATGATGCATTTGAATAAGGATGTATTGCTGCACAATGTTCGCAAATTCAAACTGCTTAAATGTTATAATGTTTTTTACATTGCAGGAAGAATTTACAATGTCTAAGAGGCAGAAAAGGAAGGCCCCTGCGGTCGAAGAACAGACAGAAATAGAGGTTGTCCCAGAGAAGGAGTATATATATGAGGATACCCAATGTATCTCTGGTATTGAGCTTGAATACACATGGGGTGAAATATACAGACTGATTTCCTGTAGGGAAGTCCCAGACACGGGTCTTGAGGAAGAACCTATTTACGCCAACATTGAAAAATCCGCCATCATGAAGGTGGCTACCAGACCAGAGCTGTTCTCTTGCTCTGATGTGATGAGATGGATTCTACCACACACAAATAGCAACACAATGCTGATGGGAAATGTTGAAGGTCAGGGCTATGCTTCATTTATCCCTGGATATGTGGCATTGGCTTACCACCTGCCAGAGCCCCAAGTCTTCCTGTCAAACGATTGGTTAGAGAACCTCAGGATGGATTTAGTGGAAACCCTGAGAAGAATGCTCTCACCAGGAAAGCTTTATAGACACAGAGAAACTGAGGACTATGACACAACGAGCTTAAGAGCTCCTTACAGGTTTATAGCCTTGATGCTAAACCAGATCTTTGGAAGAGCCAATGGTAGAATCTTCAAATTGGAATGGATACCTCTTATGTTTCATGTGGCCACAGAAGGAACAATATTCAACTGGGCCAGCCTAGTATCAAGTAGTCTCTCTTCTTGTGTAGCTGCAGCCCTGGGAGGAGGAGAAGCCCGGAAAAAATCTGAGTTCTACATGAGTTCCTTTCTGATTGACTGCATACTGTGCCACCAGCCTTTCCCCGGGCTCAAATGTGTTTGGGATAGGGAAAGAATGCCCGTGTATGCAGCCTACAAACTACTGGGGGATCATGAGTACCATAGCTATTACCAAGAAATATGTGAGCATTTTATTATGCCTCTGCACACGCTTATCTTCTGAAAGGAATGTAACTGCATGTATGAAGAGGCTATGAAGGTAATAGAGGAGTATGGTGATTATTTCTTGACATAAAACTGGATGTATCTTAGAATGTTTGGTGGATCAAAAACACCTTATCTGCTGCCGAAGTATGCAACGGATTATATAGTACACAAAGAGGCAGTCAGACAAGTTTTTATTGACGGAGTTGGTCATTTCTTGTTCCATAAGAAGAAGACTGCCTATCCACCTCTACCATTTAAGCTAGGCAGCTGCAGTTTCGCCAATGTGAAGCAAGCGGCAGAATTTATAGGGGAACTAGGAAAGTTCCACTTTGGTGAGATGACTTTCAGACGAAATGACACTCATGGTAGAGTGGCTGAGCACTGCAAGAATCATAAGGTGTTCTTCGAATACAGCCATCATTTCGATAAAGACGAATCTGTTTACAGGAATGCCCCAAACATGACATTACTCAGCCGGAGATTCAAACCGAAAAACCCCACCAAGGGTGGAAAAGGATCTGAACAAGATAAAGGTGAGCAAGCTAAGGCTGAAGAAGCAGCCAAAAGGATAAGAGAGGAGGCTCAGAGGCTGGAAGATGAGGCTGCAGAATGGATGCGAAAGGGAGAAGAAGAAAAGAGGAAAGCTGCCCAGGAAGCAGCTGAACGAGCAAATGAAGCAGCTAGAGAAACAGAAGAAGCTGCTAGGCAAGCAGCCGAAGAAGTCCAGAGAAAGCTAGACAAAGAACTGTGAGAGCAGGAGGCTGAACAGATAAATTTGATGCAACAGCAAGCTCCCGAAACACCATCAGGGCAGAGTCAGGGAGAGGAAAATCCCGAGGTGCAGATCCCTCAAGTGCCCACTACCATCATAGCTGCTACCCCTATGCTTCAGCTAGTACCCTTCATACAGAAAAAAGGGGAAGAAGTCCCTGATTTCAGCACCGTATATTATGACAGGGCTACTAAAAGGATAATGAGGAGAACAGAAAGAAAGGTAGAGGCAGAAGGAATGGCTAGCAAAATGAAAATAGATAAGGTCATGATGGTAGGGACAGATGTAGATCCAAGGTTTACTATAAGGTTCGGGACTGCAGCAATACATGCTTCAGAGGATAACATAGACATAATGATGATTGAAATAGAGTCATCCAAGAAGACCTCCTCTCAGCTTAAGGACACCCTGAGAAAAGAAAGGGAAGAAGGCAATAGACTTAAGAGAAAATATGAACATGTGCTGAGAGAAATGGAGGCCACAAAGAGTGAAATCTATGCCATCTAGGTAGAAGCACAGGCCAAGGAAGCAGCACATGAGGCTCTGGAAAGCGCACAGCAGGAAATTCAAGACTTAAAGAATGAAAAGGAACAGATGAGGGCAAAGATAGAAGACCTAGAAGCACAGTAGCATATTATCTATGATTCCAATACCGCATACGTTAAAGAACTTAAAGAGCAGTTGGAAGCAACAAAGGAATAGTAGGTCGATCTACAACCAGTTAAAGAACACATCCTGGCCCAGAAAGCTAAAGTGCTACACCTGCAAACTGCTCTAGAAGAAGAAAGATGCCAGGTCCTCCAGATTGATGGCCGACTGGAAGAAATCTTGGAAACCGCTTCTTATTTTGTTGACAGGTCTCAAGACATCCTCGAAGTACTGACTACAAAGATAGCCAGGGCGGAGAACGATGAGGAAGCCCCAGCTGAACTACCATCCAAGGATAAAAAAGCCCTTAAACGGGACCATGATCTGATAGAATTCGCTATCAATACTGCAGAATAATTCCAGAAAACAGTCAAGAAGACCAAGGGAGTCTGCACAGAATTCTTCAGGAGAGCCCTGGTTACCTACAACCGATGTCAGGTAGAAGCCAAGCAGAGGCTATATGAGTTCCCTGATCATGATGCATTTGTAGAAATGTTGCAGAAAGGACAGCAAGATGAAGAAGCCAGAGTACAACGCATCAAAGCTATTGATGACCAAATCCTGAAAAATGAAATAGGCCATACAGCCGTCAGTGTGCAGCTCTTAGAAGAGCAGGTGCGATTGAACACAGCCAGGGTAGAGGCCATTAAAAACCAGGCTGAAAAGTTTGAGCTAAGCATTTAGTTCTTAGAACCAAGCTCATTTGAAGGACTCGCTGCTGAGGCAGCAGCGTGGAGAAAATTCTTGGAGAACCAAGCGGGACCCTCCTCTCAAAAGGACCGGTCAACTTTGCTGTAATTTAATAGTTTGTAAAAGGTTTTTGGGAAAAACTGAAACGTTGGGAAGACAAAAGGGTTGGGAAGCCCAAAGGTCACTTTGGGCAGCCCAACCAATTTTTGCTTTTTGTATAAAGATAGGAAACGTAGAGAAGAGAAGGGCTTTTTCCCCCAGTAAGACTGGAAAGTTATTGTAAGAAGAACTACTTCCTTTTGCAATAAAAGTGACAGTTTGCCTATTGAATTGAAGATCGGTGGGATTTCAAATTTTTTGACATGGATAATCGAAAGATCAACTACTTTGTTTTTCAGCATTATATCCATGAATCATGAGATCGTTCTAACTTCATGACCTATGTCTTTGTTTAATGATTTTTGATTTATTTTATGAAATCTCTACCATAAGTAATGTATGCTTGTCATAAACAATTAGCTATCTGGTTGTGTAATATTTTTTGCTGTTCATGTGTGTAAAAGATAATGCCAGCTATCTGTAATTGCTTTTATTACGCGTGCACATCCACATTACTCATATATGTTAATCACAAGTTGGCTCCCCAGGGATAGGATAGGTAGATAGATAGGTAGGCATTTAGATAGGTAGTCCTTTCATTTCTGCATGAGTGTTTCAAATGCATGATGAGCCTAAGACGAGAGGTAAGAACCTGTGCATCACTTTGTGAATGCTCCTTGCATCCTTCACCACCCTGCATTTAGTTAGCAATTCGCATTTCATACTTAAGTCAAAAATACAAATTCCGGTGCACCGGGCCGCAACCGGTAAAACCCTTGTTTGTTACTTTGACCTATGGTAGCCGGGCCGTAAACCGGACGGATTCCCTATACCAAACAATCAATGGGATAGTTGGGAATGTTGATTGGGGAGAATCCCTTACTGTTGTTTCCTGTGAATTTCCAGCCCTCAACAGTTTTGGCACTAGAAGGAGGGCCACCAGTAAAGGCTAGCCGTGGAATTGGATTTCCCGAGACGATCCTACCAGCAGATGTTTTAAAGTTTAATCTAACCCAAGTTTGCAGATTCCAGTCCTATCCTTGACAGACTGTTTTGTCCAGTGTCTTTTTCGTTTACCTTTGCTTATGGCTGGTAATCAACCCAATCCTTTGCCGGCATGGAGAGCTAGGTCACCTCTGAACCTAACTCCTCCTTTGCATAACCTGCCTCAAGCCTTTGACAAGCTTTTGCCCAAGTTTGACCCTGTGGAAAACATTGCTGTAGATGACCACCTTCAAAGTTTTTACCTAGCGATAGAAGGGCTAAGGGCTGGAGAATATGAAGATGTGGTGTGTATACTTTTTCCTCATACTCTGAAAGGAGCAGCAGCATCCTGGTACTTCGGAATACCTGCGAACTCCATTCCTAATTGGGACACTTTTGAGAGGGTTTTCAGGAGTAAGTATACCGCTCAGAAGACGCATGCCTCATTGATGAAAGGTCTTGTTTTGTTAAGAAAAGAAAAGAATGAAAAGGTACATAGTTTCACTCAGAGATTTTCATTATACTTAAAAAAAAATTCTGCTGTAGACAGACCTTCAGATAAAGTCTTAATTGAGTATTATACCTCATCCTTAGGACTTGAGCTGGCCATGTTTGCCAAGATGAAAGTCAAGCCTACGCTGGTAGAGACTTATCAAGAGGCTGAAAGGGTACAGGCTGAAAGTGAGAGTATAGAGGACTATCCTGACTCACCTGAAGAGAATACCACTATAAGAAGATGCTCACTGCTGTCTAAATCTAAAGAAGATCAAACACATAAGTATCATGAGATGATGAGAGTGCTTCAGAAAATGTCCAACAGAATTGTATACCTGGAAAAGGAGAGGGACATTCTGAAAACCAATAAGCCACACTATCCAAATAGGGAAGATAATAGCCAATGGCAAGTCCCACCTCCTAATTTGGCATCAATAAACATAACAGAAATGGGAGGAGATAATTTCTGTACCTTTCATCAACAACATCATTCTAAGAAGAAGTGTCCTCAATGGTTACATTCAATGACATTGGTGATGAATAAGTTGTTGGACCCAGAATTGACTAGGGACGGTGGTGAGGAAGAAAAAGAGAAACAGACCATTGTAAAACCATACGATGATAATATGTTTTCATGGAATGGTATATCGCTGATTAACACAGAAGAATACATTCTCAAGTCTCAATATACTTCTACAACCACAAAAAATGAAAACCTGGCCATTGAGTACAATGCAATAATATCAAAGTTTCCATATTTGCAAGAGGAAGTAAATGGGCCGGCTGATGTGAAGGCTAAAGATGACATACCTAAAGATATTCATGGCAAACAGGAAACAGAGCCACTCATTGCATTTTCCAAACCGGTGGAAGATGATGAGGAAAGCAAAGCTGGCAAACTGAAAGAAGAGTTGCCCACTACAAACCAACCTGTGGAAGAAAAGATTGAGTTGATTAAGACTAAGAAAACCAGCGCTCCACCTTTCCTTGTGACTCTTGAAATTTTAAATCATAAGGTCCATAATTGTTTGGTAGACTCTGGATCATCCATGAATGTTATGCCCCTGGCAGTTTTCAAAAGGCTTGATGGGCCGCTAAAACCTACTATTTGGGATGTCACTCAACTTGACGAAACCAGTGTCAAAGTAGTAGGGGAAATGGAGGATGTTCTGATTCGATTAGCTGCAAATAAAAGGACATGTCATTACGTTGACATTGTAGTAGCAGACATTCCTGATGGTTATGGAATGATCCTGAACCGAGATTGGACAGCAAGATTAAATGGGTACTTTGCTTCAGACTGGTCTCACTTGTGGTTACCTCAGAAGGGAAGCCCAAACATGATTAAGATTTTGAGAGAGCCATATATGAAGCACAATGTCACTAAGCTGGGAGAAGAAAATGAATCTGCTGAGTCTGTATTGGGAAACCATCTAACTGAGTGTAAGCTGAGCCATCATACTTCAAGAAAGGCCATTCCTATAATGGATGCCCAGCCTGAGCTCCTTCAACTCACTCAGGCTGAAAGAAATGATTGCAAGATCTTAGATATGGGTTCCATTTCAATAACAGCACAGTTAGATCATGGTTAAAAATACTCATGTCTGAAACCCAGCTCATTCCTTAGCTTTTAGTCGTAAAATTTTTGAGGGAATGGGTGTTTTTTTAGATTTTTGTCTGCTGTTGTACATAAATAAATTGTTTTGTTTTCTTAATATTAGATGTTGTTTTCTTGCTTTAATGCTTTGATGGTTCTTCTTTTATTACTTTCTTTGCTACTGTTTCTTCATAGCTTTGTTAGTTTTCCTTTTGATTCTGAATAAGAGGCAAACTTTTGGATGCAATGGAAATGTCAGGGTTCTGTATCAACTAAAGTCCTGAGCAAAAGACTGTGCTTTAAAGTATAGAATGTCTTCTAGTAATTGTATTCCTAACCAGAAGTGCATTCATTCGAAGTCTCACTTAATCCCTTTAAATAACTCAGAAGTGAAAAGGTCTGAAATACTATTTGGGGGCTCCATCCACTTCACATTTTAATACCCAAGGGAGTCACAGCAAAAGACCCACGGAAAGAAAGCAGAGTGAAACAGTTTATCATATACAAATGATCCCATGCCATGAATTAAGAAAAGGCTGAAAGCTCTTAAGAGTCACTACTCCTAAAAGAAAAGCAAGACATATCAGAACAAAGCTCGAGGAAGCATTAATCTCAAAGCATCAAGTACTAAATGGCCACAAGATCCTCTCCGTCCGTGAATTGAAGTATGCAATATATCATTCACACAAAAGGACACTATGGGATAAAGGATCCTGAATTAAAATTCAGTAAGAAAGGCCTGCAGGAAGACTCATATCAAATAAACTAAAGTGCTAAAGGCACAAAAGTGCAAATGGGCATGGGAATGAGGAACAAAAGGGTAATACTGTTCACTATCTTTCACAATCCTATGGTGTCCAAACTGTAACCACTATAGGGCAGGCAAAATAAACCTCATCCATTTGGCCTCAAGAGAGTTATTCAGACCTGAAACACTGCAGATGTTACCTTTTCCCGAAAAAAATGGACTTCTTCTTTGAATTTTAATGCATAAGTTGGCTTGCTTAGGAATACAGACATCTAGAAGATTTCGCTTTTATTCAGACAGTCTTAAGCCGGGAGAGAGAGTTAATTCAGAGATCTGGGATTCACCAAATAGTCGCCAATTGTTGCAGCTGCAACATTTTCCCAAAATTCTAAAAATTTTTGGGGCCCTCCTTTACTTTGAATTAGTCATTTTGTTCCTTTATTTCAGCCTATTGATTTTGGGTCTATGATTTGCTGAAGCGTCTTCCAGCACTTGGGGTTGGTGTCAATCGATTGGTTTCTCCTCATTTCAATGTTTTAAAGAATCCCATTATTAATTGAGTTCCTCATCGTGTTGCGTATCTTTCAAAACCTTCCTGTATCGAGAGTTAATTTGTTTGACTATCCCGCCGTTGCGGGTGGATTTCAGATCTTGATTGTCTTTTTCCCTCCGACGTTGCGGGATTTTTTCGGGTTTAAACTTTCATTTTCACTCCGACCGTTGCGCGCGAGTTTTGATTCTCTATCGGGTGGTTTTTGGTTCTTTATCGGAGGAGTTTAAATTCTCCCTTGTCCGACGTTGCGGATCATGATAGGTTTTGACTGTTTCTTATCATCCGATTTCATATCGAAGCCTGTCACCATCATGTTTTCCGCCATTGCGGACGTATCTTTCATCCGGACCGCCGTCGTTGCGGACCTTGGCAGGTTTGACTTTCTGTAGTGCTCCGATGTGGGTTTTGTTTGTCTCCCGGCTTTGTATTGGAGCGATTGGCCATCGTTTCCTCCTCCGTTGTGGGCGGCATCATGCTCTGAGGATCCGCCATTGCGGAAGGTGTCAAGTTGATTGGGCTCTGAGTCGGAGGGCCCGCCGTTACAGAGCAGTTTGGATTCTTGGTCATCCGATCAAGGTACCCGTCGGCGCCCGATTGTAGTTCACGCGTTCTATTTTAGCCGTGCGGGTGAGTTAGTATTGTGGACCATCCGCCGTTACGGAGGGACTGAAGCTCTAGTCACCCGACGCAGCTTTCGTTTCGTGCCCGATTTAAATGCTCTCACACGTGTGGCATTTTTATATTATACGGTGCGATGGTTTGGGTTTTGTATTGTTTGTTTATTGCCGAGCACTGTCGCGGTGTGTATAGCGTTGAGCTGTCGATATTTGGGGTGCGTGAAAGTATAGCTGTCATTGTACCATCTTCCAGGTGGCAAGAGTAGAATTCCAACCGTCATCAGCTCATTTTTCGCCGGATCGCCAGGTAGGTTTTTTTCCATCTTTTTCCCATTTGCATTTGAGCGGTTTTGATTTTCTCCCATGTTTTGGGGTCCCCAGCGTTTCCCTCATACATATAGGACTCAAGTTTGTACAAGTTAGTTTTATATTAACCTAGGGTGAGAGGGGCTGTTGACCATTTAAGCCTTTTTCTCTTCGCTTTTAGTCAATGCTTCGTGCGCACAGGGGTTGAAAGGTTTAGGCGCAGACGGCCGTTACGCCGTCTACGCCAAAACTTGCTGCATGGCCATGATAGACAGGGGGGTGGTCGGATTTTGGGCGCTGCAATGGGGGTTTGGTAGTTTATGGATTTCAGTGGTGCATTCCCAGCCTACAGACTTTAGCTGTCCCGCTCACACATTCTTTCGCAACCTCGACGAGGCAGAAGGTTGAACCTACAGTTGACTGGGGGGAATAGGGTTTTGAGAAGTTTCATGGTCGAACCTAGCCGGTGTTTCTTGTGCCATCCTTCGCGACCCTATTACTTTTTGTCACATAAAACCCTAGTAGGGTAGAGGGGGTATGTCGATGATAATATTGCGTTTATGGAGGATAGCGTGGGTCGTGTTTTGATACCCTGTGCAGAAATGTGGTTATGTCCCGTCGAGGAGGGTAGAATGTACTATCAGCTTAATGTAATTTTTTCCCTGCCAGTCGCATGCATCTCCTTTGTGATGTGTCTGCTGGGCTCTAGGACTGAAATGTTGATGGGCACAAGCTTGACGTTTTAATTCTTCTCTGTGTTTGCTAGGCAATAGAATGATAATTGAATAATGCACCTGCATATAATTTACAATGTTTTTCTTCAATGTGTCGCTATCATGAGAAAGTGGCAGGTCACATAATAGTGTAGGATTTAATCCTAGCATAAGTATGATTGATACGCTTGCTCATATAGATCGGATCATAAGATGGTGCACCCATATTCTCAAGGCATTATAAGGTTGAACAATATATGTATTTGTTGCATTGAACATTGCCATACTATGCATAAGATAATGGCACATTGCACAGTACTGCATGCTAGTCTTATTGTTCAGTATGAGAGACTTATGATTTGATTTTATGGACTAGTCACAATTATGATGCATTTGAAAAAGGATGTATTGCTGCACAATGTTCACAAATTCAAACTGCTTAAATGTTATAATGTTTTTTACATTGCAGGAAGAATTTACAATGTCTAAGAGGTAGAAAAGGAAGGCCCCTGCGGTCGAAGAGAAGACAGCAATAGAGGTTGTCCCACAGAAGGAGTATATATATGAGGATACCCAATGTATCTCTGGTATTGAGCCTGAGTACACATGGGGCGAAATATATAGACTGATTTCCCGTAGGGAAGTCCCAGACACGGGTCTTGAGGAAGAACCTATTTACGCCAACATTGAAAAATCCACCATCATGAAGGTGGCTACCAGACCAGAGCTGTTCCCTTGCTCTGATGTGATGAGATGGATTCTACCACACACAAATAGCAACACAATGCTGATGGGAAATGTTGAAGGTCAGGGATATGCTGCATTTAGCTCTGGATATGTGGCATTGGCTTACCACCTGCCAGAGCCCCAAGTCTTCCTGTCAAACAATTGGTTAGAGAACCTCAGGATGGATTTAGTGGAAACCCTGAGAAGAATGCTCTCACCAGGAAAGCTTTATAGAGACGGAGAAACTGAGGACTATGACACAGAGAGCTTAAGAGCTCCTTACAGGTTTATAGCCTTGATGCTAAACCGGATATTTGGAAGAGCCAATGGTAGACTCTTCAAATTGGAATGGATACCTCTTATGTTTCATGTGGCCACACAAGGAACAATCTTCAACTGGGCCAGCCTAGTATCAAGTAGTCTCTCTTCTTGTGTAGCTGCAGCCCTGGGAGGAGGAGAAGCCCGGAAAAAATATGAGTTCTACATGAGTTCCTTTCTGATTGACTGAATACTGTGCCACCAGCCTTTCCCCGGGCTCAAATGTGTTTGGGATAGGGAAAGAATGCCCGTGTATGCCGCCTACAAACTACTGGGGGCTCATCAGTACCATAGCTATTACTGAGAAATATGTAAGCATTTTATTATGCCTCTGCACACGCTTATCTTCCGAAAGGAATGTAACTGCATGTCTGAAGAGGCTATGAAGGTAATAGAGGAGTATGGTGATTATTTCTTGACAGAAAATGAGATGTATCTTAGAATGTTTGGTGGATCAAAAACACCTTATCTGCTGCCCAAGTATGCAACGGATTATATAGTACACAAAGAGGCAGTTAGACAAGTGTTTATTGACGGAGTTGGTCATTTCTTGTTCCAGAAGAAGAAGACTGCCTATCCACCTCTACCATTTAAGCTAGGTAGCTGCAGTTTTGCCAATGTGAAGCAAGCGGCAGAATTTATAGAGGAACTAGGAAAGTTCCACTTTGGCGAGATGACTTTTAGATGAAATGACACTCATGGTAGAGTGGCTGAGCACTGCAAGAAGCACAAGGTGTTCTTCGAATACAGCCATCATTTCGATAAAGATGAATCTGTTCACAGGAATGCCCCAAACATGACATTACTCAGCCGGAGATTCAAACTGGAAAACCCCACCAAGGGTGGAAAAGGATCTGAACAAGATAAAGCTGAGCAAGATAAGTCTGAAGAAGAAGCCAAAAGGATAAGAGAGGAGGCTCAGAGGCTGGAAGATGACGCTGCAGAATGGATGCGAAAGGGAGAAGAAGAAAAGAGGAAAGCTGCCCAGGAAGGAGCTGAACGAGAAAATGAAGCAGCCAGAGAAATAGAAGAAGCTGCTAGGCAAGCAGCTGAAGAAACCCAGAGAAAGCTAGATGAAGAACTGCGAGAGCAGGAGGCTGAACAGATAAAGTTGACGCAACAGCAAGCTCCCGAAACACCATCAGGGAAGAGTCAGGGAGAGGAAAATCCTGAGGTGTAGATCCATCAAGTGACCACTAGCATCATAGCTGCTACCCCTATGCTTCAACTAGTACCCTTCGTACAGAAAAAAGGGGAAGAAGTCCCTGATTTTAGCACCGTATATTATGACAGGGCTACTAAAAGGATAATGAGGAGAACAGAAAGAAAGGTAGAGGCAGAAGGAATGGCTAGCAAAATGATAACAGATAAGGTCATGATGGTAGGGACAGATGTAGATCCAAGGTTTACTATAAGGGCCAGGACTGCAACAATACATGCTTCAGAGGATAACATAGAAAGAATGATGATTGAAATAGAGTCATCCAAGAAGACCTCCTCTCAGCTTAAGGACACCCTCAGAAAAGAAAGGGAAGAAGGTAATAGACTTAAGAGAAAATATGAACATGTGCTGAGAGAAATGGAGGCCACAAAGAGTGAAATCTATGCCATCTAGGTAGAAGCACAGGCCAAGGAAGCAGCACATGAGGCTCTGGAAAGCGCACAGCAGGAAATTCAAGACTTAAAGAATGAAAAGGAACAGATGAGGGCAAAGATAGAAGACCTAGAAGTACAACAAAATATTATCTATGAGTCCAATACCGCATACGTTAAAGAACTGAAAGAGCAGCTGGAAGCAGCAAAGGAATAGCAGGTCAATCTACAGCCGGTTAAAGAACACATCCTAGCCCAGAAAGCTAAAGTGCTATACCTGCAAACTGCTCTAGAAGATGAAAGATGCCAGGTCCTCTAGATTGATGGCTGACTGGAAGAAATCTTGGAAACCACTTCTTATTTTGTTGACAGGTCTCAAGACATCCTCGAAGTACTGACTACAAGGATAGCCAGGGCGGAGAATGATGAGGAAGCCCCAACTGAACTACCATCCAAGGATAAACAAGCCCTTAAACGGGACCATGATCTGATAGAATTCACTATCAATACTGCAGAAGACTTCCAGAAAACAGTCAAGAAGACCAAGGGAGTCTACACAGAATTCTTCAGGAGAGCCTTGGTTACCTACAACCGATGTCAGGTAGAAGCCGAGCAGAGGCTATATGAGTTCCCTGATCATGATGCATTTGTAGAAATGTTGCAGAAAGGACAGCAAGATGAAGAAGCCAGAGTACAACGCATCAAAGCTATTGATGACCAAATCCTGGAAAATGAAATATGCCATACAGCCGTCAGTGTGCAGCTCTTAGAAGATCAGGTGCGATTGAACACAGCCAGGGTAGAGGCCATTAAAAACTAGGCTGAAAAGTTCGAGCTAAGCATTCAGTTCTTAGAACCAAGCTCGTTTGAAGGACTCGCTGCTGAGGCAGTAGCGTGGAGAAAACTCTTGGAGAACCAAGCGGGACCCTCCTCTCAAAAGGACCGATCAACTTTGCCGTAATTTAATAGTTTGTAAAAGGTTTTTGGGAAAAAATGAAACGTTGGGAAGACAAAAGGGTTGGGAAGCCCAAAGGTCACTTTGGGCAGCCCAACCAATTTTTGCTTTTTGTATAAAGATAGGAAACATAGAGAAGAGAAGGGCTTTTTTCCCCAGTAAGACTGGAAAGTTATTGTAAGAAGAACTACTTCCTTTTGCAATAAAAGTGACAGTTTGCCTGTTGAAAGAAAATCGGTGGGATTTCAAATGTTTTGACATGGATAATCGAAATATGAACTACTTTGTTTTTCAGCATTATATCCATGAATCGTGAGATCATTCTAACTTCATGACCTATGTCTTTGTTTAACTATTTCTGATTTATTTTATGAAATCTCTACCATGAGTAATGTATGCTTGTCATAAACAATTAGCTATCTGGTTGTGTAATATTTTTCGCTATTCATGTGTGAAAAAGATAATGCCAGCTATCTGTAATTGCTTTTATTACGCGTGCACATCCACATTACTCATATATGTTAATCACAAGTTGGCTCCCCGGGGATAGGATAAGTAGATAGATAGGTAGTCCTTTCATTTCTACATGAGTGTTTCAGATGCATGATGAGCCTAAGACGAGAGGTAAGAACCTGCGCATCACTTTGTGAATGCTCCTTGCATCCTTCACCACCTTGCATTTAGTTAGAAATTCGCATTTCATACTTAAGTCAAAAATACAAATTCCGGTGGACCGGGCCGCAACCGGTAAAACCCTTGTTTGTTACTTTGACCTATGGTAGCCGGGCCGTAAACCGGAAAGATTCCCTGTACCAAACAATCAACGGGCTAGTTGGGAACGTTGATTAGGGAGAATCCCTTACTGTTGTTGCTTGCGAATTTCCAGCCCTCAACACCTTCTTTAGTAATTTTTTATGTTTTATTTTCAAGCAACATATGTTCATGATTTTACTTGGGATTTTTTATTTTTTTTGGTTTTGTGACCCGATCTATAATACCCATGTGGTACTTTTTTAGATCTGGGATTTATTCTACATATTTGAATTTTTCTTTCAAACCCTAACCTTTTTGGAGAAATGTTTAATGTAAAATTGGGTGGCGACTTTCAGACTTTTTTTTTAACATTTTATATGTATTTTTTTAAGAAATAAATTGTACATTTGTGTTCCCCTCACAAAAATACTCAATCTCAAATTATTTTTTGTCGTGTTCAGAAAGTGAAGATATCACTGATTTAAAATCAATTATTTTTCATATTTTTTTCATACGGACAGAAATATTGCAGAGCGAATATTTTTTTTATTGAGTGCTTGGATTTCTGTTCTGTTTAGAAAGGTGCACACAAAATGACTTCTCCAGTTCTAAAAGTAGGCTATATTAAAAATTCTGGGAAATATTGACAAAGTTATGGTCATTTGAAATTTTCCGTTTTTTCTACTTTCGATTTTCTGCTGCAGATTGACATAACCATCTTTCAGCAGTTCTTGGGCTTCGGTTTTGGTGAGAAAAATTAGTTTTTATTCATCTCTTATCTTGAAATTCTTGTCATGATCTTCTTGATCTCTTTTCATTAGAGTTTTTATTCTTATTCATTATGTTTACATAGGTTGTCTTATTCTTGTTTATGTCTATAACCTTCTTTCGGTGGAAGATGTTTTGACATTTTTAGGAGCATGGATCTCTAGTATGGTAATGGTGACATCAAGAAATGAACCTATGCTTAGGAATTAGTTATTTAATGGATATCTTTTCATATATATAAATTATATCATTTTTTTATTTGATCCATTTGTTTTGCTCAATATTCTAACATGATCTGACTCTTCTAATAATGATAAGATGCTTCTATATGTGCTATCATGTGATCATTATTTGTTTTATTTATATGTTATTTCTTACCTATGTGTAAAATAAATTTCATATTTTTATAAGAAATCTCTTTATGATCATGATATGCCCTTGGTAATTAATTTCTTGAGTAAAATCAATTTCTTGAATCTATGTGATATCATATTTTTCACTTGTCATTAGTTCTGTTAGCACTCCATGAAACTCCTGTAGGTTGTAGCTCTAGGATGCCTAGTAACTTAAATGTTTTTATGGTTTTTCTAACTAGATCAAGTGAGGTGACCTATAGGACCTCACACTCTCAAGACATGCATGAAACTCAATCAAGGATAAGGCTTCTAACTACCACTGTTCAGAGGTTTGATAATATGGTGCAGAGATGGAGAACTTATCATGCTGGTAGATTCATACATAAAACAGATATATATAAATGGCTAATCATAACAAGGAAAGTACTTATGATTCAAATCATTAGTATGCAGATAGGATGACAGCTATCAGACATCAAATAACATAAATAAACCTGAACAACACATTCAAGCATAAGCACGGAACATACAAGAAATGGAAGTTGGACATATGATAGCAAAAGAGGTTAGATTAGGTCATGAACAATATGAGAAGCTTGATAATAGTAATGGTCCACAGGTCCCCTAAGTCGAACCTTAGCTTCAACATAATTCTTAGGATTTATATTCTTTACAAAACTATTCAGATCCTAAAAAATAGGATATGTTTTACCAAAAATAGATAAAATTAATGTTTTTCGCAAAATTAGGTCAGAAACCCTAATTTAACTACTATTCTATCTAATGCTAACTCTTGTTCACTCATTGAAATTTTTGATGACCGCTGTGAGCACTGAAATATAGCTTTAACCTATCATCTAATAGATAATCCACTATTGGTAAAAAATAGGTAGGGTTTGTGACCCTTTTCTCCATGGTTGTATCCTCAAAACTAGAACAGATATCTCCCAATGGTGTTTTCCAACAAATTTCAACTTTATATTTCATCCTTGAGGTAGGTGTACTCACCAAAATTGGTTATGTGTGCCAAAACATATTTTTGTACCCTTTTCTGCTTTCGGTGGTTAAGGAGTCAAAATTTTGGGTCTGTTAGCTGCTGAAAGCGCTGCTTTCGGTGGCTAATGAACCACTTCAGCATTCTCCTAAGCCACCGAAAGACCTGTTTTTTCAAATTTTTAAACAACCTCCAAACTTACACTTTTCAGTTTTGTTTCTTACCTTCCGACCTTTCTTCATCTTTCTCAACGTTTGGAGGATCAACAACAGCCTTGATTGATTCTGGATTTTGAAGGCTTACCGCTACTTCAGCTAGGGTTTCTAGTGAAAAATGAGTGCTAGGGTTTGGTCTGTAATTCTTCACGTACAGCCTCAGAAGCATGATCATCCTATACAACCTGGTGTTGTCCTTCATGTATCTTAGTTTTCTTCTTTTTAGCAAGATATACAATCCTCTAATATCCAGGAAAGAATTATGCAACTCCTTATTCCTCTTGGTCAACATGGCATTATTGCTTTTTATCTCTCTTTCTAAAAATTCCAACTCATACACTTGTCTCAGAAATTGGTTTACTTTCTGTGCCCTGGGCTTGCTAAAGGAGGCTTTTTCCATTGGTTCATCCTAATATTTTGGTGTGTGTGATGGAATTTCTTCATTTTCTGCTACCATCTGCTCTGCTAGGTCAGCACCTTCCTCCCTTTATTCTTATGAATCTGAGTAGGGCAGGTTTAGAATGTTTCCACTCTGTGCTATGATTTCCTTTCCCTTTTCACTGAATTATAGGTTTCTGTTAGCCTTCTTGGTTTTGGAAGGGGAAGAAGGCTGATCTACTGTTGTTGGTGAAATAGCCCTTCTTTTCCTCTTTCCACTCCTGGGGTGGTGTATTTCTTCGAAGGAGACTTTCCCTTCTCTTCTGGTTGTAGGCCTGTTTCAAAACCATTCCAAAACAAGAAATGTGTCCATGCCATATTTCTCCTCTTCAGCAATTCTTGGATAAGGAGTTGTATAAGGCCATGGTGAGACAATCTTCCAGCAATCTCAGTTGGCTGAGCCTTCACTTGGTGTGTCATTTTTTCCAGGCTCCTGTGTAAGCAGAAAGGTAAATTTTGAGGGATCTTCCTTATAAAATGGTTCATTAGTTTGAAATGATATATCATTGCCCTGCTGTATCTACCTTCACAATTTATATATAACATAATGGATTTCAGTAATTGTTTCCACCTCTCTTCTAGCCAGGTGGATGGAACACTTTTCTTCCACACCACCTCTCTATGTTCGGGTTTCAAATAGGATATGAACTCCACATTTTTGGTAATGGTGGTTTTAAACCACTTCTCCCCAGTACTCGGGAGTTCACTCACCTCTACAATTAGGGTTTCATCCACCATGAACTCCTCCTTACCTATCAGTTCCTTGGAGCCATCAAAAGAGAGGGAAAATGCTTTAGCCACCTGCTGGTGTGAACCTTGAATTTTCTCACAAAATTTACAGCAGCTTGCATATTTGAAGAACTGGTATACTTATGGATGTGATTCTAGGTAGCTGATGTCTCCTAGTTCTTTCTTGAGAGCAGGCCCTCCTTTCTTCATTTCTGAATTATGCTCCTGAGTTCCTGCAAAATTGAATTCAAATTTTGTGGAACAGGTTAGTAGGCTTATTTTCAGAGGTCCTTGAGTATTGAGGATGGATGTAATCAAAGGTGGAGTGTACTGAAGGTAGGGCACTGATTCTGAGGGTTTTAACTACTTGGTAAGTGCTTGAGTGAGAGGATGATGGATTTTGGTGATATCTTCAAGACAGATTTCCCAGTAATCATTTTATAATTTGAACTTGGTATTCAATGGATATTGACTGTAGTTCATGGGACATATGTAGGGTATATTAGGGTTTTGATTCCCATCGGTCAGTTCAAATCAAATAAAGACCTATTCAATTATCAGCTTACACCTTATTGCATTTTCCTCGTCCTTTCAGTTGTTTACTTGCCAAATCATGACCCGTTTTGTGCTGATGAGTTTGATTTGATGAACAGGTAACTGTTTCTTCTTTCGCCCTTTTTGGTGGTTAAGAGAATCTAGGGTTTTTTCTGCTAGCCACCGAAATCTGAGTTTTCGGTGGTTAATGAATTGCCGACACGTTCACCCATGCCACCAAAAGATGCCCTTTCCAAAAACATATTTGATTGGATTTCGGTGGTTAATTCCCTCCTACAATTGCTTGCTAAGCTGCCAAAACCAACACTTTTTGGTGGCTAATGAGCACCTGAAAATATCACCTAAGCCACCGAAAGTCCTTTTCCCATATTTTTAACAAATAACGTAATGAGCTAGATTTCAGTGGATAATCATGGTCGAGTGTTAAACTGTTAGTTTCCAAAACCAAAGCTTTTCGGTGGCTAATGAGTTGTTGGAAAGCTTGCTTAAGTCACCAAAAGCTAAAAATTTTAATTTTATTACATAACAGAACATCAGAGCTCCTCATTTTGTTAGTCACCCTAAAATCATTTGAAATATGACTTGAAATCTTCATCCTATCAAAAAATAAATCATCTGAGTGAACTTACTGAAAACTAAATTTATAATGGGAAAAATGGCATCAGGACCATAAACTAATTTGAAGGGAGAAGTCCATATAGATCTTTTTCCAGTTACCCTATCATCCCATAAAGTGAACTTCATCTTAGAATCCCAGATTTTCTGATCTGTCTCCAATAGTTTTATGATGACCATGACTAGGCTTTTGTTGGATGACTCAACTAAGCCATTTCCTTGAGGGTAATAAGACGTGGAATGCCCCAGCTAAATTCCCATTGACTCACACATGTTAACCAATGTGCCGTCTTTGAAATCTGGTGCAATATCAATTACTAGATTTACTAGGTAACCAAACCTGATAAATATATTCTCATATAAAAACTTCATGATGACCTGATGAGTTGCATTCCTGGTGGGTACTACCTCTATCCACTTGGTGATGTAGTCTATGGCTACTAGGATCCATTTATACTAACCACTAGATGAAGGATTAATTTCACCTGTGAAATCAAGACCCCATTGCTGGAAAAGACCATTCACTACAATAGGTCTAAGGGGCAAGGATCTGAGTTGCTGCTTCCCTATAAATCTTTGGCACTTGTCACAGGATCTCACAAAGGTAAACACATAAAAAAAAAGGACAGGCCAATAGCACCCAGCCCTCATAATCTTGTGGGTTGTGGTATTCTAGTAATGATGGCCCCCATATGTGCTTGAATGAAACTGATGCATGACCTGAACTGACTCTTATTTATATAGGCATCTCAACAAAACATCAGACAGATCTTTCCAATACAACAGTTCATTAATTACACAAAAATTAACATATTTCAGTTTAAGAGACCGTGATTGATTTGGAGTGAGACCAGGAGGAACTTCTAATTTTTGCAAGAAATGAATAATACCTGAGTACCACTCACATGAGGACAAGTTTTCAGCTACTTGTTGAATGTCATTCTGATCCTGTACTACTTCTGTTGCTACTTCAGTTTGCAAATTTGTTGAATTTGCACAAGTGAAATTCGTCCCCAAAAGTTCATAGTTTTCTTTAGCCATGATTTTGGCTAGACCTTGGCCTTTCACTAACTTGGTGGTATTTACTTCTATGTCAAACTAGATAAGCTTGGAAATCCATTTAGCTCTCTTTCCATCAATGTTAGGCTGAGTCAACACATCCTTTACAACAGCTGAAGGGACATAGGCAAGGAATTTTGCATGTATAATGTAAATCCTGAAAGTATTCAATGACTTGATGAGAGCATAACCCTACTTCTCAATGGGATCATACTTTAGTTCAGCATCCCTCGATGTCTTTCTGAAAAATGCAATTGGGTGATCAAGACCGTCATCATATTTTTGTAACAGTACAACTGCCACTGTGTCATAGGATGCAAAGGAGAAAATATAGAAACCCTTGATATAGTCTAGACTAATCAAAGTGGGAGCTTCCATGATAGCCTTCTTTATGTCTTCAAAAGAGCCTCTTGCTTGGTCAGTCCATTTGATTTATGCATCCTTTTTCAACATAGATGTTATGTGCTTTACCAACTCAGAAAAGTTAGGGATGAACCTCCTGAAATTTTTTATCTTACTCAGAAATGACTGAATATCCCTTTTTGACCTAGGTATGGACAACTTCTAGATTGCTTCAACTCTAACAGGATCATTTTTCACACCTTTAGCTAAGACTATGTGACCTAGGAGTTTCCCCTTATTGAGTGCAAATTGGGACTTCTTCAGGTTTAGTGATATCCTAAATTTCCTACATTTTAAAAATACCCTCCTTAAGTGCTGTAAATGTTCTTCATGGATGTGAGAGTAAATAGTGAGCTCATCCAGGTATATGAGCAAAAATTTGTCTTTCAATCCTATGAAAGCTAGGTCCATAGCTCTCTGAAAAGTGGCCCCAGCATTTATCAGCCCAAATGGCATTTTGGCATACATGAAAGTGCCCCAGGGAGTGGTAAAAGCAATTTTCTCTTGTTCATCAGGGTGCACAAAAACTTGATTGTATCTAGAGAAACCATCCATGAATGACATGACACTAGCCCCCGAGATTCTTTGCAACAGGTGTTACATCTTGGGTAGTGGATAGTTGTCTTTCTTGGAGCATTTGTTCATATTTATGAAATCCACACATAACCTAATCTCCCAGTTCTTCTTCCTCACCACCACTAAGTTTGCAATCCATTTGGAATACTTTATGGGAATTATGATTTTGGCTTTGAGGAGCTTATGGATTTATTTTTCAATTATAGGTAGTAAGAGAGGACTGATAGATCTTGGCTTTTGTTTGAAAGGGATGGTGTCCTTCTTTAAGGTAATCCTATGTTGGATGATATTAGTGTCATAGGTTTTCAAGTCATTGTATTCCCAGGAAAAAAAATCAACAAATTCTTTTATCATGCCACAAACTTTGGACCTCTGACCAGCAGTCAACTCAGTGGATAGATTTATAGGTTTTGGTTGACATTGGCTACCTATGTTTTTCTCTTGGATAGCAAGGTCTTGCTCCTTTTTGACAGGTTTGACAGGGATATCATTATGATCAAATATCTCTTCCAAGGGTACCATACCCCGAATTATATCATTGTTGGGTACCTGAACAATATTCTGATCAGCTACTTTATCTTTCAACTTGAGCTGCTGGGATTCTTCCATGTTTAGGTTTTCTTGATCTATAAGCATATCAGAGAATTCATCTACTACTTGGAGGAATTTACTAAGCTCATCATAAGTCTCAAACACCTTCCAAAATTTCACATTATCTGGTAGGGAAGGTCTGTACTTGACTTGAATATCATAGCTGAGCCTAGGAGGTAAAGGGGGAACAAAAAGACTTGTAGAGACAGCAAGGGAATCAGCCAGGTGATTCATAGCCCTAGGTATATATATGACAATTCAAAAAAAATGAAGGAGTCTCTGAGTTTCCATACCTCATCCCTGTAAGCCTTCAGTCTGACATTCTTTGCTTGAAAGGTGTTGTTGAACTGCTATATAATAAGGTCTGCATCTCCAAATATTTTCATGCACATTATCCCCATTTCCTTGGTAGCTTTCACTCCTACTAGAAATGCTTCATATTCTACTATATTGTTAGTGGTTTTAAAGTGAAGCTTATAAGACAGATGAATAGTCTCTTTTGATGGAGAGATCAACACTACACCTACACCTGTTGAGGCTCAAGTACTAGCCCCATCAAAATACATGCTCCAAACTGATGTGGTAACTTCTTCATACTGTTGATAGATGGGCTTTGTAAGTTGGACTGGTATTTGCTGGGAATCATCTATCTGTAGAATGCATGACCCAAAATCTATGTCTACTACATAGATGGGGTGGTTCACAGAATTATTTTCATTGCTTATGATGTAGGCAAGCTGATTTTGTCTGTAAAGCCTCTTGGTCTCCCCCCAAACATTAGGATTGTAGTGTATGTAAGGTCCATTTAAAGGGTACCACCCAACCTTTTACTCCACGATCGAGACAATAAGAGGCCAAATTTAGGAGGGATGTCAGCCACTACAATGTCCATCACTATGCTTTTTTAGGGTTGCTGACATAGGTATAAAACGAGGTCTTTGATGAGGCCCAAGAACTTGACCTTCTTGGATTCAAAGGAGAATAGACCATGGTAGGGATTTGTAATTATGAGGCCAATCTCATCCATTACAGTTTTTGGCATTAGGTTATGGGAAGCTCCTGAATCCAACAAACAATTATGAAGTACTTTATCATGGATATTCAGAGATATGTAGAAAGGTGGGAAATACTCATCCAGATATTCAATCATAGGGCCTAGTGTTACATTGGGTTTATCATCTTGCAGATTGACAAAGTCAATGTCTATCTGTATCTTCGGTTGAGAGGAATTTTAGTATTGATGATTTGAATGAATAATTCTTCATTAGCTCTATTAATTGGAAAGGGATCTTCAATTTCTGAATCTCTTACTCAATATCTAAATAATAATGCAATTTATCAAAAACCATTACCTCTGGTGATGGATCTTTGAGTTGAAAAAGATCAGGGGCTGATGACTGTACTAGCCTTTGCAGCTGTTTGGGAATGACAACCATCTTCTTTGGTGGAACAGTAACCTTTTTAGCTAGAGCAGTAGGATTCCTTGTAGGAACAACATTCTTCTTAGGAGGAGCAATCATCCTAGACCTTAGATTATAACCTCCTTGATCATATACCTAATATATTGATTCTTCACTAATATACTCATTCATTAGGGCTTCCTCATATTCTGCCTATGTCAAAAAAGAGTAGTCAACTTCATCCTCCATGCAGTTGATGTTGTCTTCGGCCTCTCCTTCTTCCTAAATGAACTCTGGTTCTTCTTCTAGTACAACATTCTGAAAGGGAGCTCTGATTCTCTGATATTTAGCCTAATTCCTCTCCCTTCGAAGGATATGGAGTGGGGGGTTGTCTCTTCTATAAGGGACAAAATTAGGGTTTTGGGGAACAAAATCACTTGGCCCTTTACCCCTCACAGGTATCTACCCTCTATCTTTTAGTTTTGACATTTCAATAGTCAAATTATCCAACAATTTGGCCATTTTTTTAGTTTTGTTCTTTGATGAAGAAGCCCCATGGGGGTCTGCAGACTGCTTCTTTCTATCTATCTTTCCTTTGACCTTATGAGATGCTACAATAATAGATTCTACCTCTAAGGAAACATCCTGCATGAGCGATAAGGAGGAATATCTCCTCTCTCTGAGGAGTAGGTAGAAATTAGAGTCAAAGGCATTTGCATAGGTGATCTTGGCCGAGGTATCAGTTGGCTTGATCTCAGTGTGGATCTTGCTGAACATCTTGTTAAACCTTTTGGTGAAGTTGGAAACAGACTCCCCATTCTCCCTTTCCAAGTCGCTAAATTCGGTGATATAATAGAGGTGGTATCTCCTCTCTCCCCAATTCTTTAGAAAAATGCCATCTAGGGATTCAATGCCTGCTACTAATCCAGCAGGAAATTCTTTGAACCATTTCCTAGCCTGACCATCTAGGATTTGCACAAAAACCCTAGTCCACACATCTTCTTGTTCTATATTTATGTTTTCAGCATAACTGTAGAATGCTTCCAGGTGTTCTTCAGCTGTGAAATCTCCCTCTCCTGTAAATTTAGGCATGTATTTGAGATAGTCTCCAGTGGGCATGGCCGAGAGGGGGTTAGGTAAATTCATAGGGGCATACCTATCTACCAGGATCCTTTCCATTTTGGTCAGAGTGGCAGCCATGTTGGAAATGGGTATGGAAATGGTGGAAGAAGATACTACTGGTGTGGGTGGTAGCTGAAAGAGTCTTGGTGGTAAATTTATCTCATTGGAGTCAGCATGGATTGGATCTTCACAAGCAGTAGTGCTTGAAAATACCCAAACCCTAAAATTTTCTGATGTATTTCTAAATTCCTGAGAATCAAATGTTTCAGCAGAAGAAATAATAGCAAGAATATCTCTTGAAATACCTGATGTAACTTCCTTTGCATCACTGCAAGTCTACCTTAGTGAAACCCTTGCTCTTCTCAGAATCTCTTCTGGATCTAGAATAGGTGTTTCTAGTGGCTCTTGAGGGTTTCCTCTGGTACTTGATCTTCTTGAAGCCACCTTATTCCAATGGATTCGCCAGATAGATGATTACAACCAGAATGGTGTCCAAACTTTATCCATCATCAAAGTAGGATCTATGTCATCTCCCAGGGAAGCTGAGCTTCAATATCCTCTCCCCGGAAACAATGCCAATTTGTTAGCACTCCAGGAAGCTCCTCTATGTTGTAGCTCTAGCATGCCTGGTAACTTAAATTTTTTTATGGTTTTTCTAACTGGATCAAGTCAAGTGACCTATAGGACCTCACACTCTCAATACATGCATGAAACTCAGTCAAGGATAAGGCTTCTAACTACAACTATTCAGAGGTTCAATAATATGGTACAGAGATGGAGAACTTATCATGCTGGAAGATTCATACATAAAACAAATATATATAAACGGGTAATCATAACAAGGAAATTACTTATAATTCAAATCATCAACATGAAAATAGGATGACAGCTATCAGATATCAAATAACATGAATAAACCTAAACAACACATTCAAGCATAAGCACATAATAGAGAAGAAATGGAAGCTAAACATATGATAGCAAAAGATCTTATATTAGGTCATGAGCAATATGAGAAGCTTGATAATAGTAATGGTTTATAGGTCCCTGAAGTTGAACCTTTGCTTCAACATAATTCTTAGTATTTATATCCTTTACAAAAATATTCAGATCATGAAAAATTGGAGCTATTTTACTAAAAATAGATAAAATTAATGTATATCTAATGATAACTCTGGTTAACTCATTTAACTTTTTGATGACCGCAGTGAGCACTGAAGTATAGCTTTAAACTATCATCTCATATATAAGCCACTATTGGTAAAAAACAGGTAGGGTTTGTGACCCTTTTCTCCATGGTTGTATCCTCAAAACTAGAACAGATCTCTCCCAATGGTGTTTTCCAACAAATTTCAGCTTTATATTTCATCCTTGGGGTAGTTGTACTTGCCAAAATTGGTTCTATGCGCCAAAACATAGTTTTGCACCATTTTCTGCTTTCAATGGTTAAGGAGTCAAAATTTCGGGTCTGTTTGCTGTCGAAAGCACTACTTTCGGTGGCTAATGAACCACTTCAGCGTCTGCCTAAGCCACTGAAAGCCCTGTTTTTGCAAATTTTTAAACAACCTCCCAAATTACACTTTTCAGTTTTGTTGCTTACCTTATGACCTTTCTTCAGCTTTCTCAACATTTGGAGGATCAGCAACAGCCTGGATTGATTCTGGATTTTGAAGTCTTACCGCTGCTTCGGCTAGGGTTTCTAGTGAAAAGTGAGTGATAGGGTTTGGTCTGGAATTCTTCACCTGCAACCTCAGAAGCTTGATCATCCTCTATAGCCTGGTGTTGTCCTTCATGTATCTTAGGTTTCTTCTTTTCAACAAGATATACATTCCTCTCATCTCCAGGAAAGAATTGTGCAACTCCTTATTCCTCTTCGTCAACATGGCATTATTCATTTTTATCTCTCTTTCTAAAACTTCCATATCATACACTTGTCTCAGCAATTGGTTTACGTTTTGTGCCCTAGGATTGCTAGAGGAATATTCTTCCACTAGTTCATCCTAATATTTTGGTCTGGGTGATGGAAGTTCTTCATTTTCTGTTACCACCTGCTCTGATAGGTCAGCACGTTCCTCCCTTTCTTCTCCTAAATCTGAGTAGGGCAGGTTCAGAATGTTTCCACTCTATGCTGTGATATCCTTTCCCTTTTCACTAAAGTCTAGGTTTCTTTTATCTTGCTTGGTTTTGGAAGGGGAATAAGGATGATCTATTGTTGTTGGTGAAATAGCCCTTCTTTTCCTCTTTCCACTCCCGGGGGTGGTGGATTTATTCGAAGGAGACTTTCCCTTCTCTTCTAGTTGTAGGCCCGTTTCAAAACCATTTCAAAACAAGAAATGTGTCCATGCTATATTTCTCCTCTTCAGCAATTCTTGGATAAGGAGTTGTATAAGGCCATGGTGAAACAATATTCCAACAATCTTAGTTGGTTGAGCCTTCACCGGGTGTGCCATTTTTGCCAGGCTCTTGTGTAAGTAGAAAGGTAAATTTAGAGAGATCTTTCCTGTAAAATGGTTCATTAGTTTGAAATGATATATCATTTCCCTGTTGTATCTACCTTCAAAAGTTATATATACCACAATGGATTTCAGTAATTTCTACCACCTCTCTTCTAGCCAGGTGGATGGAACACTTTTCTGCCACACCACCTCTTTGTGTTTAGGTTTCAAATAGAATCTGAACTCCACATTTTTGGTAATGGTGGCTTTAAACCACTTCTCCCTAGTTCTTGGGAGTTTAGTCACCTGTGCAATTAGGGTTTCATCCACCATGAACTCCTCCTTGCCTATCAGTGCCTTGGAGCCATCGAAAGAGAGGGAAAATGCTTCAGCCACCTGCTAGTGTGAACCTTAAATTTTCTCACAAAATTTATAGCATCCTGCATCTTTGAGAAAATGGAAGACTTCTGGATGTGATTCTAGGTAGCTGATGTCTCCTAGTTCTTTTCTGAGAGCAGGCCATCCTTTCTTCATTTCCGACTTGTGATCCTGGGTACCTGCGAAATTGAATTCAAATTCTATGGAAGAGGTTAGCAGTCTGATTTTCAGAGGTCCTTGAGTATTAAGAATGCATGTAATCGAAGGTGGAGTGTACTGGAGATAGGGCACTGATTCTGAGGGTTTTAACTACTTGGTAAGTGCTTGAGTGAGAGGATGATGGATTTTGGTGATATCTTCGAGACAGCTTTCCCAATAATCATTTTTTCATTTGAACTTGGTATTCAGTGGAGATTGATTGCAGTTCGTCAGATAGATGGAGGGTAGATTAGGGTTTTGATTCCCATTAATCAGGTCAAATCAAATAAAAACCTCTTCAATTATCAACTTATGCCTTACTACATTTTCCCTGTCCTTTCGGTGGTTTACTTGCCAAATCATGACCCATTTTGTGCTGACAAGTTCAATTTTATGAACAGGTAATCGTTTCTTCTTTCAGCCTTTTCAATGGTTAAGAGCATCTAGGGTTTTATCTGCTAGCCACCAAAAGATGATTTTTTGGTGGCTAATGAACTTTCGACACGTTTTCCTTATCCACTGAAAGACGCCCTTTCCAGAAACGTATTTGATTGGATTTCGGTGGTTAATTCCCTCCTGCAATTGCTTGCTAAGCTGCCGAAACCAACGCTTTTCAGTGGCTAATGAGCGCCATAAAATCTCTCCTAAGCCACCGAATGTGATTTTCCCAGATTTTTAACAAATAACGTAATGATCCAACTTTCAGTGGATAATTATGGTCCTGCGTTAAACTATTAGCTGCCGAAACCAAAGCTTTTCGGTGGCTAATGAGCTATTGGAAAGCTCGCCTAAGCCACAAAAAGCTAAAACTTTTAATTTTATCACATAACAGAACATCAAAGATCCTCATTTTGTTAGTCACCCTAAAATACTTCAAAATATGACTTGAAATATTCATCCTATCAAAAAATAAATCGTCTCAGTGAACTTATTGAAAACTAAATTTATTTTGGGAGATAACAAGTTCTTTAATTGTGGCATATTTTTTGTTTTTGAGGTATTGCAGAGACTATATCTAGTTCAAGTGTTGTTTGTCTCTAACATTCCTATATGAAAGCATTGGCATGTTACTTTCTCTAACATTCCTATATGGCAGAATTGACATTTACAAGGCATTTCAACATATTAACATGTTGTTAACAAGAAATGAACCCATGATTATGCCTATTAATGACTTGTCATTTCATAATTTTTTATAAGTGATATCATGGGTTGATCATAATTTTATATATGTTGATCATGTTAAACTTTTTGATCTATTTTCATATATATCATGTCATGTTTATTCCTATCATCCTTTACTCAATGTTTATATGGCTTTGAGCAATCTTATAATCTTGAAATCCTGTCATGAGCATCATGTTCTTATTACATTGATATTTCTATTCTTACGATTGCAAAGGTTGACTTGTTACCACTTATATCTAACGTTCCTATATGGAAGCATTGACATTTTTAGGGAATTCATCTCTTGCATATTAAAATTATGTTAACAAGAAGTGAACTTATGCTAAATATTAGTTGCTTGATGACTATATTTTTCATATATTTAAGTGATATCTTGGCTCATTATTCTATCTTGCTAACTATTATTCTCACTCCTGTTTATGCTCCTATATTTATTATATCATGTCATGTTTATTATATGATTTACTCTTGGAATTTATTTTGTGAATATTAGTGATCTATGTTGTGGTTTGCTTCTGCTATTCCTTCCTTGTTTAAGCATATGATGGTTGCAGATCTCTGGCTTTTTAGCATTGTTCCTCTTTTCAACTTATCTTTGACTGCAACAAAGATGGTTGGTGTTTAGAAGGAATGTAATGTTGATTTTTATCATATTCTGTCACAATATTCTAGTAATGTTGTATGAATGACATCCATCTTTTACTGTTCATGCATCTTTCAAATGGTTTGTGAAGACTGTCTGCTTGGCTCATGTTTTAATGGATAGATGATTTGGATCTTGTATTGGAAATGTAATCTTCAGTAAGAGATCTATGAATACTGTTTCGATGTATGGATACAAGATTATTGTATTCATCATGCATTCTATTGCAGAGTTCTTTCAACTATCAGTCAAGTTATAGGTTGTGATGAGTTTGCAGCCACATGTTCTGTTGTATTTCCCATACACTGCTGTGTTGTGAAAACATTCAGCATACAAATTGGTACAGACACAGTTTCATGAGAATTGGATGTTGTCTTCACCAAGTCCATGAGGAGAAGTGTGTTTTTTATTCGCATCGTATGGAGCATTCTGGAAGTTGTCATAAAGGGGGATGTTGGTGTGTTTCCATCTTCCTTCCATTTGTATTATTTCTCCCAGTCATCATTAAGGGGGAGTGTTAGAATATGTAATGATGAATTATGTGGTATATTGGTAAAATATCATTTAAAGGCCTAAAATAACTCTAATATTATAAAATAGAGTTATCTGACATGCATCATTATAATTATATCCTTTGTAACCATTCTCTATATAAAGAGGTGGAAATTTATTTTATCCCACATGTGTTATGGGATGTATTGTAATCCAAATCTCTTGGTATATAAGAGAGGTGAAGGAGACAATTTTGGGTATGTGTTGATTGTAGTTAATCACACATCACATGTTGTGTATGTAATTTGTACACACATGATTGGGTGATGGAGCTTGATGTGATGCATATGTGAGGATACCATGTAATATTGGAGATCTATTTTCAGAATAATGGAAGATACAACCCTTTTCGTATACGCAACCCATATTGGGTGAACCATGTATATAGGTGTTCTCTTGTTGTTCTGTTTTATCCAATTTTATTTCATGCTTTATGTTGCTTGGTAGATAGAAGGATAGACTAGTAATGATTTCCATATTTTATATTGTGTTATGATATTATTTCATATGTTCACAATATTCTCACAACAACCTCAATGTCAATCAACATGGTTTTTTCGGCTAACTCAACAGGGAAATTCAGGAGAACACCATATGTTTGATCAGAACGACCATTGTAAGAATGGGGGATGGTGTTTGAGAGTTGAAGGGTTAGGGATCCAATTTTATTCCAAATGAAGGTTGACATAACGCAAGTGGATGCACCCTCATCAATGATACATCGATGAATGACCAAATTTTGAATAGTAACCACAACCTGGAAGGCTGTGGATGATGGTTAAGAACGAATTGTTGTGCTTTGAGGATTGCATCTTCCTTAGTTTATGCATGCTCAGATGCAACATCCTTTGCAATAAGGGGGAGCAAGGTTTTAAGAAACTAATCTAGGAAAATACTATCATCTAACTAGATATTCACAATCTATGGCGATGACGCCAGTCATAGATATGATCTATGATATGGGTAGCAGTGTTCTTTCTACCCGATAACAAGATTTCCACACCCTCATCATAATAGATAGGTAACTAAAAGTATTGGAGAAACATTGAGGCTAACGAGGAAAAGTTTGGATAAGTGTGATGGGGCAGTTCAATATACCATTTGGATACAACACTAGTGAGCATACACTGGAATAGCCACAATCAGATAGAATCACCCACTATGTTGTTTGAGGAACACCATAAGTGGAATGACATAATGTGGTTCTGAGGGTCTTCTCTCACCTTTCCCTCAAACTTAGGGATTTCTGAATGGAGTTTGGTAGGAATGGTAGGCCACAACGGGTCATAGTGGATGGTTTAATTCATCAACCATTCCAAATTAGGTAGGTTGATACTAACCATGAATGGTAGACTAGGACCTAGACTAGATTGGGGAGGGACATCAATGGTGTTGGGCTCAGTGGGCATGTAGTTCTTATGTACAAACATGGGTTGGTAGGATGACTTTCAACAGTAGGAGTAGTCACTGGAATGGTGTGAAAATCCATAATAGTGGTAGAAGGGCCAATTCCCCCATGCATAAATGTAGGTAAGTTGTGAATCGTGGTGGTTGGAATGGGGCCACCACTAGTGGGTAGAAAACCAGTAAAAATGTGTGTGGTGGAGAGGTACCCACTAGGAACATGACCCATAGCTTTAGTATAAGGGATACCCGGTATGACAGGTAGATAAATCAAAAGTCCACTATCAACAATCCTTCCCTAGAGGGTTTGGGAGGTGCACTAGCCATGGGGCTAGATGGGGCAGTGAACAAGGTAGGTTCGGATTGATAGGACTCTAAATCAGACTCGAATGAAGTGTATGGATTTGATGGTGGTTAATGACATCGAATATGGATATGATGATGATGGTTCAAGGAATCAAACTAGGGGATATTCTCCCTAAGTCTCTACGAGTAGGGTGGTGGAGCAATGGTGGAGTGTTATATGATGAATGAAGTCTCAAGGGTTTCAAATTCAATATCAAAATTCCAGCTCATTCGACTATGTAGAAAGAGAGATGGTAAATGGTGGCATGCATGCCAGAAAGCAAGATCTAAAACTGAACTACAACAACGTGTCACAATAGGCAAGTCTACAACAAAGTGGTTAGAAATCCAATAATAAGCACTACCTATAAGTAAAATTATGTACCAACCTATGGGGTATAATTGCAATCAAGATCCTAGCTACAACATGGAAGCCCCTCACAGATCGTATCCTTTGTTGGGTAGTCAAATCCATAGTCAAACAATATGAAATGAAATAACTAAAGGCTAAGAGAACCCCACTACCAAAAGGGACCTCAGGTAAAAGAGACCTAAAATATTGGTGTCATGAAAAATATATAACTAATTAATTCACCTCCAATTTAATTATCGACCAAGGTAGGTAAACTTCGAGTTGCTACATTGTATGTGAAAAATAAGATAATTTAAGGCTAAATTCCTATTATAGTTTCAAAGAGCTATGAGATGATTCTAATTTGATGTGATTTACTAAGAATCAACCTCTATTAATTCCAAAAGAGAATCACAATTTTTTTTTATTCACTCATTCACTAAACAAGAAGATATATTAAGATCTAATTTATAAAAGAATTCATTCACCAAGCCAAGTTCTAACTTATTTAAATCAATTTAGACATCAAGAAGAAGTCCTATGTTTACAAACCAATTTCAAGAAAAAAACTCTTCAAAAGACAATCAGCACTTAATATAATTCAAGTTACCTCAAATATCATATGCTAGATAACAAAACTAACTCCAATATTATCTTCCTAATGCAAAGAGTCTCAGACTATTCCAGTATTCTGCATCAAAGTAGTCAAATAACCAAAGGATGGTTCAACATAATCTATTCTTACAATAAATCAACTCAATCTTCTGAAGTGTCCTTGACAATATGATGGTCTATCTTGCAATATTAATAACCAAATGAGGAAATAAAATTTTAACTCCAAAGGCTATTGTAACAGAAATGTTAATCCCAAATAATCACTACTTCTTTGAAATTGAAACTAAATAGACTATCTAATTAAACTTTTAACTTTCTGAATATTATATTGACATCCTTAGACAACTATTATAAAATGAAAATGATTTCTAAAATAACTAACTTCTGATAAAAATAGAGTATAGAAAATATTTTATGTGGTATCTTCAAAACAAAATCATAGAAACCACAAAATCACATAAGAGTTGTACAGTAATTCCGAATTTAAAAGCTAGGAATTTCTCAAATCACCAACTGATCTATGCTTTTACTAAACTAATGAAAGGAACTTAACACACACACTATTATCAAATTTGCAAAATTGTTAAACTATATACTCTGGTCGGAGATGCATCCAACTAGATATACAGCATGATCTACTTAAATGTAAAAAAAAATCATATCTGAAAATGCTCCTATGACTATCCAACTAAATCTACAACATAATCTGCTTAGATAACGAAAATAAACTAAGATTTGGAAATGCTCTTAGGAATTATTATGCTATATTACTAAAATCAAAAGACTAGTACTATAACATGAGATATCTATAGAAAATTTAAATCTATTGTGAATAGATGGATGCCTAAGAAGTGAATCTAATAAAAATATAAACACACTACCCTATTTTGCAATCCTTACATGGGAAAGAAATCATTTAGGCTATTCTTCTACATTTGCATCCATAAAATTGCATATTTAAAGCTGAAGAAAAATGTATTCATATGAAATAGTATGATAAACAAACAATATGGAAAAGGTTTGAATAGTAATATGAACAAAACACACTTACTAACCAAAACGCATGAACATGCACGGTGGTTGAAGGTGACCCCGCCTTCAATGTTTCCAAAACAGAGTTTAAAACTTAAAATGAGTGCATAATTTGATTAACAGTTTGGAACATAGTTCACAGTATCTCCTTCATGTCTATGTTCAATCTGATAGCATGTATTTATAGGTTACATTATGGTTCATCCACTGAAAGGGTCGACCCTTAAAAATAGTTATGGAAGTCATAAAAATAAATAGATGGAAATAGAGCCAATGCATAAAAACAAACATGCACTAAAATCATCATGATTCTCCCATATTTCCTTCCACAAACCTTTACATTGTTGATATCTAGGGTCACAATGCTTGGAGGTATTTGAGCAACAATTATTAGTTAATAGTCTTCATGGGTACCACATAGAAAGACCATAAATTCACTTTAACTCGAACTTCCCCATACTTTGAAAACTTGTCACTTTGTTTTGTCGGTGTTGGATTAGATGCAGGTTCATGTGATGGGTTTATACAGAAAAGGAGAGTGAGAGACCTGCATAATAAATAAAGATTCTATATACCAAACAATTATTTTTTAGATGTGACCTTTGAAATTATTTTTAAAAGTGAATGATGTAAGTGGAATGATCGTAAAAATACCTCATCAAAGGATTCATGAAGTAGTCTTCAAAATGTATATAAATGAAGCCAAAATAGATGATAAACATAGAGAAAAATTGATTAAATGCTTGGTTCCTTATTGAAAATGTAGGCTATATATAGACAAAATAGAGAGCCATCATCTCCCCCACACGAAAGATCTTGCATGTCCCAATGCAAGGAGACAAAATTATCGTCAAAAAATGGTGATGTAATTTGAGTCAAACCCTAAAGACATTAACCATAACCTACACTTGGGTAAAGGAAAGAACTGGATTTGGTTGATCTTTCATAATCTCTTCGAGTTGTTGTTCTTTCTTCTTCAATTGTCTTCTCAAGCTCTGGTTCCAGATATATCATCAATAATTTTTTGTAAAGAAGCAACTCTAGTTTTTAGAATCCCATTTTCTTTCTTGAGATGTCAAGTGAGATGAGCATACTCCTAAATTTTCTTTGTGAGATGAACATTCCTCTTTTGGAAATAATTATTTGTAGATAGCTCAGAAGGAATGGTTGAATGATTAGGTGTTGTAGTTGTATGAATAGATGCATGTAAAGGATCTAAAACAAAGTGTATACGTAATGAGGATTCATTGGACTAATGTAAAGGAGATAGAGGAGTTTAAGAAACACGTTGGGATGCAGTAGATGAAGGGCCTTATTTTTTAGGCGAAGGAGTGGAAGACGAAATTCAAACAAGAGCAAGGTCAGAAGGGGTTTCAATAATTTTCTCCCGAGATTTTGTTTTGGCAATCATACTATGGGTAAATCCATGAGAAGGCAGGTTGTCATTTTCTTTTGAGGTATTTACCCCTTTTTGATAATGGTTACTAGGGGTGTGAGGTTTTTCATGTTGCACATCTATCCTCTGGTTCTTCTTAGGAATGACTTTCCCTCCCTGCGTTTTACCTTTGGCTTTTCTCTTATGGTTGTGACTATCAACATTAGATTTTGGAATTTTCCCCAAATTTTTACCTAAATTCACCAACAATGACTGAATGGGATGATTAGAGTTAGGAAGTATTTCGACGAAGAAGACAACATGCAAATTAGGAAGAATATGAAGGAATTGCTCCCAATTTCTGTTTTTCTTCCTTGATTTAGCTAAATCATAATTTTGATAAGGCCATGATGGTAGATACTATGGGTATGGTTCTCTGTATTCTTCCTAACTTGGGAGGCCATTTTACTTGGACTCTTCTAGAAATAGAAAGGAAAATTAACAAGCTTTCCAAACTCGAAGTGAGACAACAATAAAAAATTACAGGTCTTATAGGTGGAGAAACTACCTTCACAAGTAATGATACTACTAATGACCATCAGTGGGTTAACAAATTTATCTCAAAGAAAATTATTTGCAAATTCTTTTTCTCCTTTCACCATTAATAATTTTGGTTTGAAGAAAAATTCGTATCTTTGTCGCGATAGCTTGTAATTCTTGAACCAACAATCACCAGTCCAAGGGAGCCCCATGATCTAGGAAACATAATATTCTATTGAATAAATTTCCAAAGGCCCTATTCATTCTCTATTTCCATCAAACCCAAGGGAAAACTATAAATAAAGCTCATCATCGTGTCCCGAGAGAGAGGTTAGAAAGGGGTTCCACCCTTCTCTGATGAATAAGTCACGATACTTATGAAATTTTGGAAGGGTCAATAGATCAGTGAAAGAAGTAGACTCATGACAGTTTATCATGGTGAAAGTGCAGAGAAGTAATGATAAGGAGAAATTCCAGATGTGTAAGGGATGGAAGCACATATAAATTGAAAAACCCCCCACCCTTCTTCTTACCTATGAGGATTTAACCATTACTACCAGAAATTACTTTCGAAGAGCATGATATCAATGAGATGATGGGATGAAAAATGGTTTCATAATTATTTTTTAAACTATGCAAAGGATAATGACCACCCAACTTAAGGACACGCATTAAGACATGCAGGTATGCTTTATTTCTGATGAATTAATGAAGATAAACTCATAATTAGGAAAATTGGATAAAACAAAGTACTTAAGGTTTAATCCAGAGTGTTAAATGATTCAAACAAAAAATGTATATGGAGCAAATGCAAATCATGTTTATGGGGTTAAGGTACATTGTGCATTAATAAAATATTACCTTAAACTCATAAGCTAAATTGTAACCGATAAAATAATTTAATTTAGGTATTTGATATGTATGAATGAATTTATACCCAAACTTAAAAGTGCACAGTGTTATAGTTAAAAGGAATTGACAAGGAGTTTGAACTATGTAAAGATTTGGAATGTGTTGAATTAAGTGAAGAACCTTGTGCTTTATAAATGTGTCATCAAATCCTTGAGGGAGTTTCCAAACTAAGACCAACATGATAAGATACTTTAAATTGGAAGTTGATCCAACTAGTTAAGTGCCAAGATGTTCTTAAATAATGATTTTAACATATAAAAAACATAAGTGAAAGATAAATGATTTAACATATACTTTATGTTAATTCCATTAAATCAACTTATGCACTTAAGTGTTTTTTTATCAAACCTATAATACCTTTACTCTAATACTAAATTGAACAACAATCATGGATCATTGTCCAAATCTTTGATTTGGACATTGATCCTTTCATAATAATATGAAAAGATGAGTTAGGAAAATCATATCTCCCTTCTTAATGTATGAAAATAGGTCTAATGGAGGAAACAATCCAATTAACATTGATTCGAGAACCGAGAGAATAATAAATCCAGAGGAATTGAAATATCTAGCTTCATCAAGGATGTAGGTAAATTTGGGTATTAATTGAATACCTCAATTAAACATATTTGGATTTCATCAATCATTAACTAATGAAAGTTACCTTGGTCTTTTATTTATGTTGTCTACAGATGTTCCAACACTCCATCCAGTACTTCATCGTGCATTTACTCCAGTATTCTGATGTTAAAATGAAGAAATATCCCCAGGTTTGTAGAGGTGCATGAAATATTGGTGACATTGCTATCATGGAAATGTTGTGGGACAAAAATGTTATGTGAAAAGAACAAAGAGTCTTCCTTTTTTTAACTTCCAACTTCTAAGAGTTGGATAAGGAAGTAAACATTTTGTTTAATCATAAATTTTTCTCCTTCATCCAACATGTTCCTCGGACAATTATTCATAATGATATCAGACTTCTAATCATTCAAACATCCATACATAAAAAGATAATACATCAAAAGATTACATATTAGCATCAAAATGAAAAAAGATTTAAAAGGAGCCTAACATTTATTAATCTTGTCCTTTCATCTGGATAAAATTATGACTTGCAGATACATATTTACTTCCATTTATTTATACATAAATTCATCATGAAATGGTATGTCTTAATTAAATAAAAACAAGAGTTTCACTAAATGGGATCCATAGATTACTAGTCAACTTGATCCAGCTTCACACAAAAATGCTCAAGTGATAAAGTTAAGGTTCACATGTAAGATCCTGATTTTGACCCCATTATATTAAAATTGCAAATGATGAAAATATCGTTATTAAATCATGGTGAGGAGCTCAAGGCCAAGGCCCCACCATGGATTTATCATTTTATGTATCGAAAATTAAAATCGATGCATATGGTTTTCATTCTATCCAGGCACATTATAAATTCAGACATCATGTAAATATGCAATTTCATAAAATACCCACAACTAGCTATGTCAATGCAACAAAGATATGGGGGAATGATTCCACAAGGAATAGGGAGGGAAAATATTCAAACCCTTGATCCAGTAGGGTAAAGCCAAATGTCAATGGGAGAACCCATAAAGTTGTCAACTAACTTTTTTGTCCTATTCAACCAATCATTTGTTTCTTCCAAAAATTGGTTGAGGTAGTTAATTCCTTGGGATTGGAAGAGTATGGCAGTCATAATTTGTATTAGGGAAACCCATAATTTTTGGAAAACAAATTTTTTCTTGTGGGGCAAGTTATTACCAAGAAATTTCTTCCCATTCCATTCCCCATTCATGTCTTTCATTCCCTCACATAGTAGGAGTTTGTTGGGTGTTTCTCATCTCGTTTTTGTGCTATTTCCTTCATTTCGCCATGGATGGGAATTCATTTTTGTGTTTCCTAGTTAATGGGGGAAGATATTCATGATGTTGGGGTTTGAAGAGGCCTTTTTGACCCCTGTGAAGTCCATAGACATTTCTAAAATCGAATTTGATCTCCCCAAGTTGTTTTCCCTTCTACCATTTTTTGTTTTGGCTCCTAGGGTGTTTCCCTTCATTCCCAACAGTTGTATTTTGTTGTGATGTGTATCCTTGTTTTGGTCTGAAATACTTATGAGTGGAAGAGGCCCATAATTGACTTGATAAACCTAGTAAAGAGAGGATCCTCACAGACAAATCAAGAGGGGTTGAAAAATATTCTATGCACACTTTGAAGAGAATTGGAAGGAAAGGTATGGCCTGAGGGACTATGTAGCAGTGAATGGAATACTCCCTTGCATTGGGTGTGTAGGTATTATGGATTCCAAGATAGATAGATCTAGTGTAGGTGTTTATAGATCTATGTTTGAGCTCACTAACTTAGCAATTCTACTTTTCCACTTCCTTAGCAACCTGATAAACCCAACTATAAATTGCCTTGGCTGAGTTTTGATATGTTTTTGGCTACGTGTGAGCCTGTTGTTGCCTATTTCCTTGTGGAAATAATTCCCATCTTGGGGGTGGAAGTGGTGCTTATATATTTATGAGCACATTGTCCTATCGTTGGGTGGAATGTTGTAGAGACATAGCTAGTTCTAGGACAACTTATTTTTAAGATAAGTATTCTCTGTGTATTTAATTCATGCAACTATATTTGCTTAAGAATTAGTATGAACATGATGAATGTGTTGAAATGAATTTTCTTCCGTTGTATTTTCAACTGTTATACATCTGCATATGTTTTTATTTCAATGCATTTTATGTTTATGTTCTTGGGGATAGATCCCCGGTTTGATAGAGAAGAAGATAATTTGAGTCACGTCCTCTCCATTGGTGAGATGAGGCACAGGGGATGTGACATCATAGCTAAATCGATCGAATTATTAAATATAATTACACTCTGGAGGTATAACCCTCTTATATAGTAAGGATAAGGGAATAGAGACTTAAATAACATTAATATGATTATCCAATGGCTAAGAAATAAGAGCCATTTAATTTAAATTTAACCAAATATATTTTTTCTCAATTCTTACAAAAGTACATTGTTCATACAAACAAGTATAGATAAAACAATATAATAGATATCAAAGTCAAAACCCATTTCCAGCATGCCTGTTCAAGACTCCGATGGGGTAACTGTAATATCCAAGAAGTCTCTTCCCTGGGAAGAATCCCAATTTCCAACAGGCATGTTCAGTACCCTGGTGGTTTTTTCTTAGTCCTACCACATGTTGGTACCCACTGTCAGCAAAGATGTTTAGTATCCCGATGGATTAACCTCTTACAGCCTTTTTCTATCAAAGGCTCTTGTCCCAAGTTCACCTTAAAGATAATACTTATAAATTTCTTTCGTAGGGATGAATGGGAGAGCAACTATGAAAACCTCTCTAGGAGTGGGATGGTATTGGGTTGGAAGGTTTTCCTAGAACAATGCTTATAAATGTTTGTTTGTATGAACAAGTAACTCTTGTAATCATACTAACTCAACATAATGAGAGGGTTGTTGTTATTTATTTGTAAAATTAAAGCCAATGTATAATAACCAAAATATTCTTCAGTATTAACAACCATCTTTCTATAAGCTTATTGTGGTGTCTTCCAGAATAGTAATTCAATGCCCTTACATGTTACTTCTTGTAAAAATGTGTGTTCAGTCAAGTGTAAATCCAATTCAAAGTGTACTAGTATGTTATGGTTTCCATAAGTTAAACTTCTTGAGCTTTAAATTAGCTGACAAAGACAAAGCTAGACAAAGTAAATATATATAAACAAAGAAGAATAAGTGTGTATAAAAGAAATCACTGAAAACACCAGGTTTCCTTATATATGATAAAAGAATTTTTCTTTCATCCCTTGCTTAATACAGAAAGTCAACAACTTATCACAACTAATACAAATATTTTGAATATGTTTCAGAAATTTAATTAAATTAGGAAAGTTACAAAAAATACTTTTATAGAAAAATCATCCTTTTCATAAAGCACCAAAGGAAACAACATAACTTCCCTTGTTTAATATTATAAGTTGTTTTTGTAAATAGAAAATACATGCAAAATTTAAAGAGAACCTTAATAAGTAAACACACACACACACACACTTGTACATATATATAAAGAAAACTTCAATTAAACAATACTCAGGTGTGTTAGGATTAATTAATCCTCCTTTGTCCAATATAGTCTATTTGGTCATTTTTCCTAACTTAGTAAGTTATTATCATTGTACTAGAGTATGGGGGACACACCTAGATGTTATATACCACTTGCTGCATGTGCATGCATGAGTTTATGTGCCATTGGGACCAATCCCTTCATTATAGGAGCTCACTCTGAGTGCCACCAGCCATCTCCTTCAGTTGGTTATGGTAGGTAAGAAGTATGTTGAGTTATCCTCCAGTTACATTTAGTTAGATCATTATCAGTTATCCCAACACCAATTTTGCATGCATGTAGGGAGTGTGGCACCTTTTGTATACCTACCTCATTAGTTAATTAATTGTAGACTGATTTAGACATCCAGAGTTAAAATAGTGATCTCTAACTGTGATTTTCCACACTAAGTTATCTAATCAGTCACTTAGAACTGATAGATTTGAATCCTATCTTTAGCATTCGAATTCTATATATTGTATAATCATTTTATTATTAATTAATTAATGAATATTAATGTTGTGATTATCTGAGCAAATCTTCTTCGATTTATCTGAAATTTGTGTCATGAATTCTTTTCCCAATGTATATTGATCTCAATTATTCCAATGCATAACTCCTTTCCAATACCTCTGATATTGGCATGTATATCTATGGTTATCAAATTTAACAAGGAGGAGGGAGGTGAAGAATTTACCTCTTCACCTACCAAATCCAATTTATATTGGTGAGTAAAATCATGAATGAAATCCTACTTGGAAATAGGTTAATGATATACCTTCAATCGATGTCCATTTACCACATAGGTTGCCTGCTCATCATTAATTGTTATTATTTTTTACAGAATCATTATAAAAAATAGTTAGGATTTCTTATGGTCCAATCCATCTGGTTGTAAGTTTACCTTTAAATTTTTTAAATCTTGAATCAAATAGTAGAGCCCAATCACCTTCCTAAAAAATGTTTTGCTTTAAAAACTTTCCATGCCATTCAGTCTATGGATTTTGAACTAAAACAATTCTCTGAGCATCATCTAGTTCATTTAACTACTTTATCCTTTATTTCTATGGCTCATCCAATTTCAGGCCTAACTGTGCAGCAGTGTGGAAGGTTTTCACTAGGAATTCTATAAGAAGAAAAACATGTTTTCCATAAAGAAGCTCATATGGGGTATTCCCTGTAGTGTTTCTCCATGTGGTCCTGTAAGCCCATAATGCTTCAGGAAGCCTATTTTCCTAGTCCTTATGATGCATTTGTACAATCTTGGTTAAGATGGATTCCAATACTTTATTTGTGAACTCCACATTACCATTTTCTTGGGGATGGTATGGAGAAGATTTACAGTGTTTAATTCCATATTTCCCTGTCAATTAAACACTGTAAATCTTCTCCATACCATTTTCTTGGGTATGTTATGGAAAATATTTACAATGTTTAATTCCATATTTCTCTATCAGTTATTTCATAGATTTGGAAACAAATTGTGCTCCATTATCAATCAGAATCTCACTAGGAACCTGTTGGCCTGATTTTATGAATCAGAGCCAATAAGGAAGTTTTGTCCACACAATCAGCTTATAGCAGCGTCTGGTGTGTTTGGTTTAACAAAACCTCGCAGGTTATGGTCCTGCTACCAGCTAGTTTGTTTCTTAAAGAAACTTTTTTTAAAACTA
>LPNX010467282.1:144121-164382 GCA_001517045.1 Pseudotsuga menziesii | reverse complement strand
AACGTATTTGTGTCTATATTCAAGTCAGCTTATAAAACTAATCTACAAGTTTATGAGCATAGGAATTAAGTTCAAGTGCACTGATATTATTACAACATATTAAAAAAATATTGATTTTATTGAAAATAATATTATAAAATTCATTAAAATCAAAGTTTTTATGTCTTTTATAGACTTACACTTTTGAATTGATGATGTCACTTTATTTTAGTTCTTATATATGTAGTTTTCTAAACATGGTTGAATAATAATTCATAAGGTTTATTCCATAGAAATTCATTATTATTTATCCCTTGTGAAAGAAAAATTGAAAATAAATAAAGTTTATAAAAGTGTATAATTAGTCTTCAATGAAAATATAAAAATTTTGGTAAATTTTAAAACGTCAAATGTCAAAATTTTAGGATTTTCACATCTTATCTAATTATTTCTTATGTGAAATATTTGTTAATTATTAGAAATAAATAAATAAAAGATTTATGGAATATGATAGTCATTCAGCAAGTTTTCAAAGATTAAAGCGTATGCAATCAAATAGGCTTGTATAAGAGTTTGATCATCAAGAATTCTTAAATGATCGATGCGAAATAGATCGATGAAATCACCAAAACCTCATCAAGCCAAAGAACAACAACGCAAAGAATGAATGACCAAGGAAAGAGAGCCATGAAACCACTTATCAAATCAAAAAGAGAGAAAACGAAGGAAAACCAAAACAAGTATCTAAACAAAATTTACATGGGGGCCCTCTGATTTTGGAAAATAAAGGGGAGTTGTTGGGGTGCCAACAGAACCCCAAAATGAGTAAACATTTCTTCATAAATAAATTCTATGACTGATTTTTCAGTAGCCTTTAGTAGAGCTTTTGGTTTTACCCATTTGGTCACATAATCAGTATATACTGATATGTATTTCTTCCATGATATCAGTGAGATTGGTCCAACAAAGTCTAGACCCCACTTTTCAAATGGTTCAATCATTACCCAAGTTTGCAAGGGAATTTCATCAATGGCTTTGGGTCTCCCCATCTGTTGACAACTATCACAACCGTTTCTATATTTTGCAGCATCCTTAAAAATCATGGTCCAATAGTATCCTTGGTGTAACACTTTGTATGTTGTACGCTTATATGAAAAATGAACTCTACAAGGCCCATCATTGGAGGCTTGAAGGATATCATACATCTTTTCTTCTCTCACACATTTTCTAATAATTAGATCTAGACTAGTGCGAAAAATGTCATTACCTTCCCATGAGTAATTGACAATTTGTTAGATAATTCTTCGCTTTTCATGTGATGGAAAATGAAATGGTATCTTACATGTGACCAAATAATTGGCTATGTATGAAAACCATGGCACTTTAACAAAAACAAAAAACTGACTTTCATAACGATAATTATCGTCTACAAGAACATTATCATCATTATGTGTGAGTCAAGAAAGAAATTATGCAACCAATTTTTCTTTCCGTGGCTTATCAATAATAGTGATGTTAAATTCTTGTAGCAACAAGATCCATCGAGTAACTATGCCCCTAGTTATATATTTATTCATTAAAAATTTAATAGCAGAATGATCAGTATGAACAAAAACATCATATTGAGTGATGTAGTGTCTAAACTTATTAATAGCATGAACTACTACTAAAAAATATTTTTCTATCATAGTGTAGTTTAGTTCTTTCGATGCCAAGTTTTTTCTGATAAAATAAATTCCATAATAATATTAACTCTCCTCCTTTCCAAGAAATACCCCTAGGGAAGTGTCAAAAGCATCAGTATATATATGAAAAAGCAGGGACCAGTTTGGTCCCCTTAGAACTGGTGCTAAAGATAATTCTACCTTAAGAGTTTCAAAAGCAAGTTGACAATATTGATTCCAACAAAAATCAACATCTTTAACAAATAATTTGAATAATGGAGTTGTTATCTTCATAAAGTTTGCAATGAATCTACTGTAGTAACTTCCATGTCCCAAAAAGCACCTAACTTCTCTTTGTGTCTTAGGTGGAGGAAGAGTAGTAATGATTTCAAATTTTGCAGGATCAACTTTAATATCCTTAGAGGAAATATGATGTCCTAGAAATATTCCCTCAGTTAATAAAATCTTACATTTTTCATAACTCAAAGCGAGATTTGTTTCTTTGCACTTGATTAGGAATTTTTCCAAATTGTCAAGGGATTCTTTAAAACAATTTCCATATACCGTAAAATCGTCCATATATACTTACACCTAATCATGAATAAGGTCATCCAAAATCCCTAAAAATTCCCTTTGGAAAGTAGCTGGGGCATTACATAGTCCAAATGGTAATACCTTGTAATCATATGTCCCCCATGGAAAATTAAAAGTAGTTTTATCCTGGTCCTCAAGGTCTACCCTTATATTATTATATCCACTATATCCATCAAGAAATGAAAAATATTTTTTTCCAAACAGGGTGTCCAAGATGTGATCTATAAATGGAAGGGGAAAATATTTTCTCAAGGTTTCTTTGTTAAGTTTCTAGAAATAAACACATATTCTCCATTTTCCTCCCTTTTTAGGGACAACTTGTTAAATTTTCATATGCTTAGCTAAAACATCAGTATTTCATTTCATTTTCATAACAAAAGCATATAAACAGGGTCATTGAAAGAAACAGTATCACAAGAACAACACAAATTTATCTTGGGAAAACCCTAAAGGGAAAAACCCAACAAAAGCTTCCTCAATATAGATGCCCCAAAAGATAAAAGATAAAACCAACAAGGAGATCAAAGCCTGATCCTCCTCCTTCCCCAGCTACTTCTCTCTCTCCACTAATGCACTACACAAGTGAGAATGTGTGCTCCAAATAAGGATCACTACACCTCTATTTATATTGATCCGTTCACTTTAATTGTTGATTCCGACATGTAGGCTCGAGTTAATCATGTACGCTCGAGTTACACATGTAGGCTCAAGTAACCACACTGGGGTGCTAATGACCCACCTTTACAATTAGAGGGGACTACCTCATGACTCTTATTAGTTCTGCCAATTAGAAGCATTGGGATAAAAATTAATACAAGTGGATCTCCCAGTAGGACCATCAAGGACCACAAAAAGATACATATAGAATATTCTTCAAAGTTACAATATTTCAACCCTCCCCCTTAACAAGAAGGGTATTCTACAACAACATCAACAACAAAAATAATAGGAGAGAGAGAGATAGGACATCATCAACATCGTCAGGGTAACACATCTATAAATCATTGGAATCTTTTCAACATCATGTAGTCTTCATATTCAATCTTCAGTCTTCAGCAACATCAACCCTTTGACTGCTTCAATCAACAACAACTTTGACAACTTCGATCAGTAATATCTTCAGTACTTTGAACTTTTGATCAGCAACATCATCTTCAGCATTTTGACCTTTCGATCAGGAACATCATCTTCAGCACTTTGACCTTTCGATCAGTAACATCATCATCATACTCTGATCTTTCGAACAACAACATCATCATCATACTCTGATCTTTCAAACAGGAACATCATCATCAGCAGCAACAACCTGCAATCCATAGTACAAAGACAAAGAGTCTTTGGATCACTTTTGGACCTAAGTTTAGGGATGATACAATCCTACCAGATTCTCGACAACTGAAGTCACCAGATTGATTATGGGATAATTAATCCCTATCACTTAGGACTATGTCCAAGGATGATGCAATCCTACCAAATTCTCAGGGATTGAAGCCTCCGGATACCTTTCTGAACTGAAGTTCAAGGATGATGCAATCCTACCACATTCTTGGGGACCAAAGCCTCTGGATATATTTCTAAACCGAAGTTCAAGGATGATGCAATCCTACCACATTCTCGGGGACCGAAGCCTCCATATACCTTTCTGAACTGAAGTTTAAGGATGATGCAATCCTGCCACATTCTCAGGGACAAAAGCCTCCAGATAAATTTCTGAACTGAAGTTCAAGGATGATGCAATCCCACTACATTCTTGAGGACTGAAGTCACTGGATATATTCTGGATAGATGTCCTAGGATGATATAATCCCTCTTCATTCTCGAGGACCGAAGTCACCGGATCTATTCTGGACAAATGTCCCAGGATGATACAATCCCTCTTCATTCTCGAGGACCGAGATCACTGGATCTATTCTGGACAGATGTCCCAGGATGATACAATCCCTCTTCATTGTTGAGGACCTAGGTCACCGGATCACTTTAGGGAAAGTGCCCAGGGATGATACAATCCCACTGCAACATCACTACTCCCCCTTTCATGGAAGGGCTTTCCGAAAAACACCAATCTTGTCCCGAAAGTGTTCGAACTTTACTCGAGACAGAGGCTTCGTCAGCACATCAGCAACTTGTTCATCAGTACTCACATACTAGAGTTTTATGGCTCCCTTCTGCATCATATCTCGAATGTAGAAATACCTGATTTCTATGTGCTTTGATATATCGTGGAATACTGGGTTCTCTGTCATCTTTATACAACTTTGATTATCACATAGAATCACGGTAGTGTCCAACTCTAGGTTGAATAATCCTAACATCAGCTTTCGAAGCCATATGGCTTAACAACTAGCAGAGCAAGCTGCTATATATTATGCTTCAGCTATGCTTAGAGCAACACTAGACTGCTTTCTACTAAACCATGAGATCATAGCAGATCCCAGACTATAACATCCACATGAAGTGCTTTTTCTATCTGAGATACTTCCAGCCCAATCTGCATCTGTGTAGCCATACAATCTATACTCATGGATACCATCATAGTATAGACCAAAGTCTATAGTCCCTTTCAGATATCTCACTACATGTTTTGCAGCTACTAAGTGAACCTGTGTTGGTTGAACAAGATATTGACTCAAGGTGTTCACAGCAAAACAAATGTCTTGTCTGGTATTTGTTAAATACATCAATGACCCAATGATCTATCTGTAGTGAGTCACATCCGCTAATTCTGATGAGTTATTAGCTAACAACTTCAGGTTGGAGTCCATGGGTGTGGCCATGGATTTGCATTCCAACATATTGAACCTCTTCAACTTCAATATCTCTACCATATACTTTCCCTGGTTGAGAAATATTCCTTCTGAACTTTGCCATACTTCCAGACCTAGGAAATAATGCATTAACCAGAGTTCTTTCATCTCAAATTCTTCTGCTAGTTTCTTCTTGCTTTCCATAATCTGTTTCTCATTCCCTGTCAAGAATAAGTCATACACATATAACAGCAGGATGACAGGTTCATCTTCTACAACCTTAAGATAAAGGTTAGGATCAGCTTTAGTCTTGGTGAAGCCCATTCTTGACAGGAAACTTTCTATCCTTTCATACCAAGCTCGAGGAGCTTGTTTCAGGCCATACAAGGCCTTCTTCAACTTGCATATGTGAGTATGTCTATCTTCAACTCCAAATCCTTGTGGTTGTTCTATGCATACTTCTTCTTCGATCACACCATTCAGAAAAGCTGTTTTCACATCCATCTAGTGTAAGTCCCACTTCATCATAGATGCAAGTGCCATGATAGCTCTAATCAAAGTATACCGTGCTACTAAGGAAAATGTTTCTTCATAATCAATTCCCTCTTTTTGAGAGAAACCTCTGGCCACAAATCTTGCTTTTATACTTCTCGATACTTCCGTCAGTTGCATGCTTTATTTTGAATATCCCTTTGGAGGATACTATAGTCTTTCCTTCTGGTTTGGGAACTATATCCCATACATCATTCTTGATTATTGAATGGTATTCTTTAGTCATTGCTTCTACCCATTCTTTCTTCTATACAGCTTCTTCATGGCTTGTAGGTTCTTGATCTACAAGATCACACATCAAGGATACATAGTTAGAAAAATTCTTAGGCTTCTTTCTTTCCCTTGTGGAGCCTTCAGGAGCTCCATATCTTTCTGCTTCTCGTATAATTTCTCTTGTCCAAGTAGGCTTTCTCTTCCTTGACATCTCCATCATGGGAGGTTCTTGTGGTTCTATTAAGTCATGTTCTTCAAGACCTTCATCTTCAGGGAGACATGTAGTTTCTTTATTTTTGGGAGGTGTCTCTTCTTCATACACTTCTTCATGTTGGCACTTCCTGGATCTCTTGAGGGCTGTCTCTTCATCGAATGTCACATCTCAACTGATTTCCATGTGATGGAGTCCAAGAATATATATTCTGAATGCTTTGGATACTTCACAATATCCAACAAATATCCCCTTCTTCCCGGAAGGGTCTAACTTGGTTCTTTTCTCTTTTGGTATATGAATATATACTGGACAACCAAATATCTTGAGGTGACTTACCTCAGGCTTCTTTCCTGTGAACATCTCTTCTGGAGTCTTGAACCCAAGATCACTGTGATATATTCTATTCTTCACATACACAATAGTTCTTGCTGCTTCTGCCAATAGATGCATTGGAAGATCTTGATCATATATCATTGTCTTCACTGCCTCCATGATGGTTCTGTTCTTTATTTCCACAACCCCATCCTGTTGAGGATTGTAGGGAGTAGTTAGTTCCCTCTTGATTCCGACATCTTTGCAAAAAGCCTCAAACTCTTTTGAGGTATATTCTCCTCCATTGTCTGATCGGAGTGTCTTTATTTTCTTGTCTGAAAGATTCTCTATCAAGGCTTTGAACTCCTTGAATTTCTCAAACACTTCACTCTTTGCTTTCAAGAAGTATATCCAAGTATTTCTTGAAAAATAATCAATAAATGTGATATAATATTCAAATCCACTTAAGGATGTAGAAGACATTAGACCACATAAATCTGAATGAATCAATTCCAACGTACCTTTTGTTTTAGTTTCACTCTTCGGAAATGGATTCTTGATGTTCTTTCCCTTCGCACATCCTTTGCAAATGCCTTCATGCTTCATCTTCATGTCTAGTAATCTCGTCGCTACTTTGTTCACATGAGGTAGATCCTTGTATTCAATGTGGGAAAGCATTCTATGCCATAGTTCACTAGAGTCAGTGGACTCATGAACAAAGGTTGTTTCTGAGTGCCCCTTGAGTTTATACAAGCCTCCTTATTCTTCACCAATGATGATTGCATCTTCAATATTCTTTCCTTTGGGCCACATGAGTACTTGGCCATCTATGAAAGAAACTCTGAATCCTTTATTATCTAAATATGGGATAAAAAGTAATTTCTTCTTTAAACTAGGTACATATAATACATCTTTCATCTTTAGAGGATTACCTAAATCAAGTTTGCAGCTTGCTTCACCAAATCCTTTGATCAGATATTGATAGTCATCTCCTAGGGATACTTTCTGAAGAGATATTTTTTCTTCAATTTTGGACAGAGTTTTCTTTTGTCCCATCATGTGCTTTGAAGCACCACTATCAGTAATCCAAGTGTCTTCTCCAGGTGTTACAGACCCAGAGAGTGCAGAGAATAGTACATACTATTTTGCATCTTCTTCTTTTGCTTGCTTTATTGGAGGTCTTTCTTATTCTTGTTCTTCATCTTCATCTTCCACTAGATGAGCATGATATATTTTTTTGTTGTTTATCCTCTTCTTATCCTCTTGCTTCTTTATAGGACAATTTCGGGCAATGTGTCCTATCTTGTCACAATGAAAACATTGAAAGCCAGAGTAGTCTTTTTCTGGAGGATTTTCCCTTCTTCTTTGGATTCTTCTGGGAGGTTGAGACTCCTTGAAGTTTCTTCTCTTGAAGTTAGATTGAATTCTTCTTCTCTTGGTGTGAGTGGATAGGGCTTGATCATCTTCCTTTAGTAAGGCTTCTCTATTTGCCACTCTAGTCTCTTCTTGAATGCAGTCTTCCCATACCACTTCAAACATCATGCTTTCTTTTTTGGCACACATCGTCTGGATGAAGGATTCCCAGGTTCTAGTGAGACCATTGACAATAGTCATAACCAATTCATCTTCATCAAGCTTATCTCCAACAGCTTCTAGTTGCTCTTTGATATGAGAAACCCTTGTGATGTAGTCTTGGATGGATTCTCCATGACTCATGTTGGTGCTCTTCAGTTGAGCTCTTAGATTCATCTTCCTGTTGATGTTTCTTCCCTCATACATTCTGGAAAGGGAATCATACATTTCTTTTGGAGTCTTCTTGGATGACACTTGAGGGATCAAGTGATCCTTGATGGAGTCAACAATAATCCTTTGTGCTCTAATCATATCCTTTCTGTGCTTCTCCTTGCCTTCAACTTCTTCAGGTTCTGAAACTTCTTCTTTGACATACTTATCAAGATCATTCTTTTGGAGAATGAGACCAATCCTATATTTCCATGCTCGAAAATTCTCTATGCCTTCTAGCTTGTCCTCAAGCTTAGTGCTTGGGGCCATCTTGTCAGAAAATCACAAAAAATTGAAATTTTGTGGAATGAGAAACTGACCTTACTAGGACATGCGCTTTAATGAGGTGAGTTGACTGGTGTGCTTGGATTCTGTAGATTTCAATTCTTCACCTTCTAAATTAGACTTGCAAGATTCAACTTCTGGAGTTTTTTGGTTCAGCAGTTTTCTGGTATAGCTATCAAACTAGGGTTTGACTTTTTCGGAGACTCACACATCCAAAAACTGTGATTCCAAGCTCAAAATATGTGCTCTGGGAGGGCGCAAATTTCCATGCAATAAGTTTTCTAAAAATCAAAAATTTTCCTGAAACCCTAATTTCTTCCAGGGAGAGAGAGGGCTATTTTACCTTGTGAAAGCTGTCCTATTCAGGTTAGCTCTGATACCATGTTAAATTTTCATATGCTTAGCTAAAACATCAGTATTTCATTTTTATAACAAAAGAATATAAATAGGATCACTGAAAGAAACAATATCACAAGAACAACACAGATTTATCCTGGGAAAACCCTAAAGGGAAAAAACCAGCAAAAGCTTCCTCAATATAGATGCCCCAAAAGATAAAAGATAAAACCAACAAGGAGATCAAAGCCTGATCCTCCTCCTTCTCCAGCTACTTCTCTCTCTCCACTAATGCGCTACACAAGTGAGAGTGTGTCCTCCAAATGAGGAGCGCTACACCTCTATTTATATTCATCCGTTCACTTTAATTATTGATTTCGACATGTAGGCTCAAGTTAATTATGTAGGCTTGAGTTACACATGTAGGCTCAAGTAACCATAGTGGGGTGCTAATGACCCACATTTACAATTAGAGGGGACTACCTCATGACTCTTATTAGTTCTTCTGATTAGAAGCATCGGGATACAAAGTAATACAAGTGGATCTCTCGGTATGACCATCGGGGATGACAAAAAGATACATATAGAATACTCTTCGAAGTTACAATATTTCAACACAAATACCAAAGTAGAGACCCATTTTCTATCAAAAATGGGATAAATGAAATTTGTATTTAGTAATTTTTTAAGCTCATCCTTCACAATATATTTAAGAGCAGGGTTCATTCTCCTCTGAGGTTGTCTCACGGGACTAATGTTCTCCTGACTGTAAATATGATGAATACATGTGTGAGGATGTATTTCCCTTGTATCCATATAAGTCCAATCAAATTCTTTGGATTGTGCTTGCAATACATAAAATAACTGGTAATGTTGATCTTAACTTAATCAAGGATTAATAACTAAAGAATTCCCAGGACTAATTTCAATTGGGATCGTGAAAGATTTGAATTTCTCATCCATAAATAGGACCAGAGATGCTAATACATTTGATGGGTCAATTTTTTTTTGAAATTCCTCTGTGAGGAAATAATCAAAACAAAAAAAGGACCGAGGAAAGTCAATACTAGTACTATCAGCAATAAATTGGTCTAAAATGTTATCTTCAGTTTGGTATTCTATCCCCCTAGATTGACTAATGGACAATAAAGGTTGTTCAATTTCCTCATCCCCTTACGGGATTTCTAATCATAATATATATTTTTTATAGGTTGAGTTTGTGGGTACATAGTAAGGTTTTGTAGAGAAGTTCCATTTGATATAGTTAAGATTCTATCTCTACAACCTATAAAAGAATTAGCAGTTTCCAGTCAAGGTCTTCCTAAAATAACAGGATGTTATTTCATAGGGTATTTGGTTTGAAGAACTAAGAAATCCACTATATATTCCCATGAGTCCACAAGAACAATAATGTAATCTAGTGCCCCCTCCAGTTTTACTATACTTTTATCAGCCAATTCCAAAATTGAAGGAGTAGGTATGAGCACATTATGTAATTGTAATTCCTGCAACATGGTCATGGAAATAATGTTCATAGTTGCACCCAAATCAATCAAATCATTTTCTATGGAAACAATATTAATGGACATACTTAACATATGATTACTTGGATTTGCATATTTGGGACTAAAGGATGATCTGATATATTTTTTTCTTGAAAAAAAAGTGTAATTTTATTTCAGCCGAGGCAAATCAAAATTACATTTTGTAGATGCAAATGCATTACGATCAATCAGCTCTAGTGCCATAGCAAGCAGTCAAAAACTAGACCAAAGGTCTATGGAAAAAAAAATGAAAATACTATATTACATCAAAGGACATAGTAATCAGGGATCAAAATATGTCTCTATTTTCCATTTTTTCCCCATCTTCTTTCTTTTCACTTCAGTCCAACCATCCTGCGAAGTGACAGCTATGACCAATTGTTTACCTGCCATCTCCCCTGGTTGCTAAACAGTAACTTGATCCTTATAAGAATCTAAACTTTTTGTTTCATGTGCATGCATCCACTAAAAGAAGCATCCACAGGATTCACATCATTTGATAGTGTTTCCACACCAAAGTTCTTTTTTTCTAATGTTTGTGCATCCACTGATTCAAATTTCATCATATTTTCCTCATTTTTTAGTAATTCTGGTTGATCTTCATATTCACTATCCTCATCCCCATATAGAGTCGAAGCATAATATATTTTCCAGTTTTTACTGTTAGAAGTCTGCCCCTTTTTTTTCTTTGTAAACGTTTTAGGAAGAGGGCATGTGTCTTGGAGATGACCCGTCAAATGACAAAATCTACATATAAAAGCAATATTTTCATAGTCCAACCTCTGATTCCAATTGAAAGATTCATGTTTCAGTTGTAATCTTTCAGGGAGTCCTTTGCTGAGGTCTATCTCCACACAAATTCTTGCATAAGTAAATAATCGTTGTTCTTTCCTGTTGCTATCACTTTTGATAAACCTGCAAAGAATATTTCCAATGTACTCCAATACTAAATGGTGCCAGAATGGCATAGGTAGATTTGGAAACCTCACCCGCATTGGCATCTTAGTTACCACCATGGAGTTTGAATCAAACTCTAGAAATCAGGGTGTTATGAAGAGCCCAGCTCTCCCCCAAAACCAAGGTCCCTGTGTTAGCATCCTCTAATAATATTCTTGTGATTCAAACTAAACTACAAAGAAGCCCTTGGAACATAATAGGATTTGACAATTTGTTGTCCAATTTGTGTAAACCCATTGATGGAGATCAAAATATTTAGGCCAAAAACCATTAAAACGACAAATGACGGCTGTAGATTGTAGCATACTGAAATTTTTTGTTACCTGAGGATTCTTGATCTCTAGTGTTGGTGTGGATTCCATCTTTTCCACAACATATGGACTGTATTGGGGAGAAGAAAATGCTACTGCATGTGGTCCCTTATATCAAGTTGCTTCTTTATAAGATGAAGGACATGAGGATCCTCTATTTTCGTCTGCTCCCCCCTCAGGCGGTGCATCAAAAAACGGTTCAGTTCTTGGAGATCTGAGAATCTGTCATCCTAGAATCTTCCTGCAACATTTTTCCTTCATGGAGAAAGTAGAAATAGGTTCTAGGTATACCCTCTCTTTGCTCATGGTCTTCTTTTAGTGTCTCTACTGATTCAAATCCATGAACCCATACCAGAATCATCTTCCCAAAGGTCAGTTTTATAAAGATCTGAAGTCTGTCTCTATCTATGTCTTCCCTAACTCCAGATTGCGAGGAGAAATTGGAAAAAATAGAGGGTACCACCACTTGAAAGGTAAAATTAAGAAAAAATACCAGATATGTCATAAAATGTGCCTCAAGGTAGCTATTATGGACCATCTGAACCGAATCCATTCCCATTCTCAACACATTCTTCAGATCTGATGTTTCTTGTGTAGACTGATCTAGAACAATACAAGGAGACATCAGGCTCACTATGTTCTACAGGTCAAGTGGAATTGGGAGCAGTATGGTCCTGTCTGAGCAGATGTTTAACAACTTGTATTTTCGAGCTTCCACCATATGCCTAGACAAATGCACCAGTGCCTAGGAGAGGGATGATCTCCCTCTCTGTTCCCACAAAATGCCCATGCACCCTTGCTGTAGCATCAGATCTAGGTGTTCCGCCACCATTGCTAGAGTTCTAGCTCTCTATCTACATTCAAGACCAAGCTCCTTTATCTTTTTAGAAAGAGGCATGACAGGTTCAGTCACAATATAAATAGTAGGCCTAACAGTAGAACCTTCAACAAATTCGACCTCTACACTATACATAAATGATAACACATTGGGATCCCGAACAGTTTGAAGGCACTTGACACCATTGCGAGCAGCCATCAGGTGCCCATCTTGAGCATTACTTCCATATAGAGAAAATATTGATACCAATCTGCCATCATCCTTGGAAGTTATGCGATAGTGTTTCCATGATCCCCATGAGGATGATAAAGGCTCCCTGATATTGTAGGGGAGGTCCTTGAGTCCTCCACCTCCGAATCCTGCAACCATGCCATTCATAAATTTCATCATTTTCTTGGCCTCGATCAAATTCCCCTTTCTTCAGGATGATCTGAAATATAATGAGACAATTAGCCTAAAACAAGTATGGTTAATGGGCCTTCTTATTTCCTTTTAGGTTTCTTCAAACATAACTCCCTTATCATTTTTGAATAAATTTGCACATCCCTAATAGCTTGAAGTAAAGGAATTCAAATACAAACATTTCTTAAATCATTTTCAAAATCAAACTGAGGGTGTACCACAACTTTTTCTATTGAAAATATCTCTGGATATGGAGGGGTAACGGACATTTGTGGTTGAATGGTTTTCTTAATTTCAGGTGTTTGATAATTGCTCAAGACATTAGGATTTTCTTCCTCTGCATGACTTTCTTCTTGAGTAGTTTCTTCCTCAAATTCTTCTTGAATAATAACAACATGTGGTGTTTTTTTTAAATTTATCCTAGGACTGAGTTGAATGTCTTGTATTGGGATCACATTTATAGCAAAGTTTCAAGAATTTGGCATCTCAACATTGCCAAGGGGCTGAGAAACCCTATTATTTGGCTTTGGACTAGGTTGGGAAGGGAGTGATTTTGGCTGAGGGGGGTTTCAATTATGATACTGTTGGGGAATTTGTGTACTTTGTGGTGAAGGAAATGATGGTGGAGTAATACTAGGTAATATATGTTTCATGTTGGATTGGTATGGAGATTAGGGAGGGGGAGAATTTAATGGTACTTGGGGTTGTATTCCCCCATAATCTTTTCCCCTCCAACTATGTTGTGAAGGTTGGTTTTGCACAGGATGAGGTGGCCAATTTTTCCATGTCTATCGATTGCAATTGGGTTGAGGTGGTTGCATGAGGTAATAATATGTTGGGTTTTGATATGCAGGTTCTAAATACATATTTTAAGGTCAGGGTGGACATGTCCTTCTAGGTGCATAGGATTGATCGAATTGCTCATTATTTATTTTATAAAGGGCTTGTAATTATGGTAATGCATGACCGTTCTCTGTGAGATGTTTATTAGTACATACAACACAAATAGAACTATTGTTAAGAAGACATTCCTTGAGAGGATGTCTCTTCCTACACTTAGGAAAAAAGATATGTAGTGATGCAGTGTCTTCTTCTTCCTACATCATTTTATTTTTTAAAGAATCGAATTGAGAGGGTTAGATTACCCAAGATATTTGCTTTGAAGTTTTATAAAAGGTTCCCTATATCCATTCTAGTGACACCACTAGTATTTACTGACTTAGAGGCTCAAGGAAAACCATCCCTCACAATTTTCCCATTTTTTTCTTTGCTACGAGAATATTTTCTGCATAATTCATAGATTTCATCGAATGATTTATGAGAGATATCACCTAAATCCATGAGGTTGAGAATTTATTTGTACTCTTCCAAAATTCCTTTTAGGAGGAGAATTCTAACAACATCTTCTTGGAGGGTATTATATTCAGATTTATGAAGAATATAATTAAACCGCTCTAGAAATTCTTCCAGGATTTCTTCTTCATGTTGCTGCATTTTAAAAATGTCATAGTGGACATCCTTGGATCTACAGTAATCCTCATACTTCTTAAGAAAATCCTTTTTCATTTCATCCCATTTCCTTGTGCTAAATTCTCCAATCCCCATAAACCAACGAAGTGCAATGTCTTTGACAGTAGCAAGGAATGATTTTAGTTTCTGGGAACCATGGAGATAATTATAACTTCAACATAGTATGTCAAATTCGAACAAAAAGGTGTCCATATATTCAGTACTCTTTCCATAAAATACAGGTAATGAGGATAAGGGTATTTTTTCATATTGACATTTTGTATGAGATCCAAAATTGGAAACCAAAAAGTTGTCTCAGTCTTCCCTTTTTGTTCTACTTCCTCCTCACGGTCCCCCATTGTGAGTGGATTATCAAAAAGAGTATAGCTTATCCTACCTTCCCTTGAAGATGATGTGAGATCCCACTCTTATAGTATAGGTATTGTTTGAAGAAATGTATCTCCTATAGTTTTCTCAAGTTGACTTAATGTGGATTCTAACTGAGAAACTATTGTATTTGATGTGTTCCCAAATAGTGCGTTAATTTTTTCCATGTCCACTATATCTACTAGGCTGGAATCCTCCCTGATAGGTGGAATTTTAATACCTTTTGATGACTCGGGTACCACTAATATTTCCTTTTGAAGTGATTTAGTTTCTATCCCAACAGAATTTGATTTTGTTGTTTCTCCTACTTGTTGTCTTAAAATCTCTTGTGTATTATGCTCTTCTTTTTGGTTACTTGTGTATCTCTCTTTAGTGTTTCTTGATGATGATGGAGTTCTGTCTCCAAAAATATGGGAATTTTGAGAACTAATTTTTGTATATCTACCTCTATTATCCCTAGGTCTCATAAAAACATTTATGCTATTAATGACAAAATTATGATGAATGAAAAAAATAATATATATCTAACAAATTAAATAAAAAAAATACCTATGTTGAGTATTTGAAGGAACCTATTATAACATATGCACAATTTCCTACCTCTCATCTTACCACCCCTTCTCCTCCTTCTGTAGAAAACTAATCACACCAACAAAAAACAACTAACAGATTAGTAAAGAGGAAACTAAAGACTATCTTATCTTTGAGCAACTCCTCGACAACGATGCCAAAAATGTCTATAAAAATATATAACTAATCATATTCACCTTCAATTTGATTATTGACCAACATAAGTAAAATTCGAGTTGTTACACTCTATGTGCAAAATAAGATAATCTATGCATAAATTCCTATGATAATTTCAAAGAGCTATGAAATGATTATAATTTGATCTGATTTATTGAGAATCAACTTCTATCAATGCCAAAAGAGAATCACAAAACTTATTTATTCACTCATTAACTAAACAAGAAGAGATATTAAGAGCTAATTTATAAAAGCATTCATTCACCAATCTAGGTTCTAACTTATTTAAATCAGTTCAGGCGTCAAGAAAAAGTCCTATGTTTACAAGCAAATTTCAAGAAAACAGCTCTTCAAAAGATAATCAACAATTAATATACTTCAAGTTACCTCAAATATCAGACGATATATAACAAAAGTAATTCCAATATTATCTTCCTAATGTAGAGAATCTAAGGCCATTCCAACATTCCAAATCAAAGCAGTCAAATAACCAAAGGATGGTTCAACATAATCTATTATTACAATAAATCAACTCAATCTTCTGAATTGTCCTGGACAATATGACAATCTATCTTGCAATCTGAATAACCAAATTAGGAATTAACTTTTTAAATCCCAAGGATATTGTAACAAAAATGTTAGTCCCAATTAATCACTACTTCTTTCAAACTGAAACTAAATAGACTATCTAATTGAACTTTTAACTTTTTGAATCTTATATTCACATCCACACATATCTATTATAAATTGAAAATTATTTCTAAAAGAACTAACTTTTGATAAAAATAGATTATAGAAAATCTTTTATGTGGTATCTTAAAAACAAAATCACATAAGATTTGTACAGTAATTCTGAATTTCAAAGCTAGGAATTTCTCAAAATCACCAACTGATCTATTCTTTTACTAAACTGATGAAAGGAAATTAACACACACTATTATCAAATCCCAAAATTTGTTACACTATATACTCTGGCCAGAGATGCATCCAACTACATGTACAACATAATCTACTTAAAAAGAAAGAAAAAAACTCAGATATGAAAAAATGCTCCTATGACTATCCAACTAAATCTACAACATAATATGCTTAGATAATGAAAAGAAACTAAGATATGGAATTGCTCTTAGGAATTATTATGCTATATTAATGAAATCAAAAGACTAGTGGTATGATAAGAGAGATCTAACAAAAGGTAAAATCTATTGTGAAGAGATCGATGCATAAGAAGTGAATCCAATAAAAATGTAAACCCACTACCCTATTGTGCAATCCTTACATAGGAAAGAAATCATTTGGGATATTCTTCTACAATTACATCCATAAAATTGTAGATTTAAAGCTGAAGCAAAATGTATTCACAGGAAATAGTATTATAAACAAACAATATGGAAATGGTTTTAATAATAATATGAACAAAACACACTTACTAACCAAAATGCATGAACACAGATAGTGGTTGAAGGTGGCCCCCACTTCAAACGTTTACAAACCAGAGTTTAAAACTTAAAACGAGTGCAGAATTTGATTAAAAATTTGTAACATTGTTCAGAGTATCTCCATCGTGTATGTGTTGAGTCTGATAGCATGTATTTATAGGTTACATTATGGGTCGTCCACTGAAAGGGTCGACTCTTAAAAATAGTTATGGTAGTCATAAAAATAAAAATATGGCAACAGATGCCTTGCATCAAAACAAATGTGCAATTAAATCATCATTATTGTCCCACATTTCCTGCCACAAATATTCATAGTGCCGACAGCTAGGGTCATAGCTATTGGAGGGATTTGATCAACAACTATTAGCTAATAGTCGTCATGGGTACCTCATAGTAATACCATAAATGCACTTTAACTCGAACCTTCCCATACTTTGAACACTTGTCACTTTGTATTTTTGGTGCTGGATTAGGTGCACAATCAGGTGTCGGATCAATGAGGCAAAGGAGAGTGAGAGATATGTATAATTGTTAGAATATAATCCATTAGGGATTATAATATTCTAAATAAATAAATAAAGAATAGGAAGATGAACAGTTACGTAGGAATATGGATAGGCCGGTCGGAATCTCAACCACCGCCTGAAATGTATAAATATATGCATTGGCATTGGAATAACAATCGAATCGGGAGTTATACCTAAAAAGTGGTATCAGAGCTTGGATATTTTCCTACCATAACTCCTGGCTGCATTGCATTCCTGTGTTATCAGAGCGCTTCCATGTTGCATCTCAGTCCTGGCATACTGCTTTCCAGTCCATTTCCAGACTGCCTGCCCATCGCCAGTCTGCCCTCTGCTCTTCCCTCCTACCAATGCATTAATTGCATGCGTTTTTATTATAGCGTGGAAGCCAATAATTCTGTGTGTATTCTCTTCTAGAACATTGTTATACCTAACCCTAATTCCTAATTGCACTCCTCGGCCGTTGTGACAGTATTCCTGATGCTGTAAGCATAGTTCTCCAGCGAGTTCTTGGCCTCGACTCTCTCTTCACATCTTCGTCCTTGTATTTCTCGGCGTCGTGAACCATCCTGTCGATCTAGTCTTTGCTGAACTCGTCGAGGTGAGATATTTCCCGTGACCATAGGGAATCCAAAAACCCTAATTTCTGCCCTAATTACTGTGCGTGGAATTTTCTAGAAAATTCTGCAAATATGTTCATATGTATGACTGGTGGTCCCGGCGTGGCTAAAGATCGAACTGGATGAGACGCAGTACGATTTTGGTACTTGTTATGAGATTGAATGCGAGAGTGACGATCCTGAGAAAGTGAAGAAAGTTCTGGAATATTTTTTCAAAGACTGGTGCGTCTTCCTGGAGGAACTTGAGCATGTTGTATGGGTTATGCTGCTTATATTTTGAAGAGACTGCTGGCTGTGTTGGAGTTTGCTGCAGATAAAACGTGATACACTCTACCAGAATCCTGAAAATCCACAGCCCTTGAGAGGGATGAGTACATGATAATGATACCAAGAGAGAATCAAGGCGTTGAGAAAAGCAAGTATAAGCAGTTGATACTGAATTTTGTATCATTGTATAGGTCAGCAAAGGCCTTAAAAACTATGCAAAATCAGTGTAATTTGTGAAATTAACCTATGCAACAAATAAGATCACTTGTTGAAGGAGTTTCGTATGAGTTTCATCCCGAGACACAAAAAAAAACCTTGAGGAACAGATGTTGTTCTGGTAATGAAAATGTGGTAAAAATATGTGGTGAATGGCGCTTGTAGAGAAGGCGAGAGAGGAAACCAATGGCCTTAAAGAATGTTTGAACAACGTGCGGTGGTGCAGCCTCGAGCGCTGTGTGGAGGTGACTGATATATATCATATTGACTGTGTATGCTGTGTGGAGAAGAGACTGCGTTGAATATTGAAGACTGCATGTAGGCTGTGTGAAGACTGCATTGGAGACTACCTATGAAGGCTACGTTGGAGGTAAAATCTTGATGATGTATGCACTTATGTTGGAAGTGCATAAAACCTAATTTCTTCCCACATCTGCGTGGAGTCTACAATTTTCATTCACATTGTTAGTGTTTGTTATAAATTGTTATAAACTGTGCGCTAGAGAGATAATATAGGGCTGCGACTTCATACAAGGATTTGCAGGCTGCATAAACCCTATTTTTGCCCTATTTTTCTACGTGAGTTTGCTGTGGCACTGAAGTATACCGGGCATGAGCTGAATGGGGCGTCTTTGGCCCAATTTTTAATGTATGAGTTCATATTTTGAAGAGAAAATAATTTAATGTATGAGTTCATGTTTGTTTCCAAGACTAGCACATGAATTATGAATTGAGTATAAGTTTGGGCCTGTGATTGTTGTATGGGCCTGTGATTGTGGAGAGTTTTTTATATATCTGCGTTGAGATTGAAGAGCTGCCTGCGTTGGTGGAAAGTGCTACCTGAGTGGAGCTGAGTGGAGATGAATGTGTTGATTGAAGCTGTGTGGAGAGAGATATTCATGCCATTACCAATTGCATGAAGCTAGTTCATGCCCTCATTCAGCTTGTGACTGATATATAGTGCTTGCTACGTTGAAGACTGTGTTTTATGCTGAAGAATATCATCTATTTCTAGTGACTGATATATATGCTATAAACTTGCATTGTACACCTTGGCAGAGACTGTAGACCTGCAAGGTTATTGTTTTTCTCTTTGTCATATTAAGATCAATATTGTAAATTACACTAATAGTTGTAAAAATGCAATCTATAGCACCTATTGTTGGTGATGTCCTCAATGGCAAGGAAACATATCCAAAATGGTCTAGAAAGATCAAGAAATCAAGCGAGCCTGTCGAAGAATCCCTTGACTTTGTTCAGAAAACAAAGAATCGGTTCAAAGACCCTTCCAAGGGAGATTGCAGCAAGAGAGGCAGAGGGGCCAGAAACAACTCCAGAAAAAGATCATCTTTGCAGTGCAAGCGTTGTGGAAATACCGGGCACACATCAGATCAATGTTGGGCTTCATGGGACTCCATCAAAGACAAACATAACCAGAATAAAGATGACCAAGATGCTAGTAAATCTTCTGATTCTTGTATTGTTGCACATTGTAATCTTGGATTTAATGAAATGACTTCACTTTCATCTTACAAAGATTGTTGGCTGCTTGATACTGGTGCAACATCACACATGACATTTAGAAAAGACTGTTTTGAAGAACTTAATGAATCAATAGATGGCATAGTTTACTTTGCAGATAAGTCAAGTCTTAAACCAAAGGGAATGGGCACCATTCGACTGAAGATGCCTGGGTTCCCTAATTTCTTGTTGAAGAACGTTCTCTATCTTCCAGAGTTGCAGAGAAGCCTGCTGTCCTTGGTGGAGATTTGACAGAAAGGCCATTCCATCCACATGTTTGATGGAATCATTGAAATAATAAATT
>LPNX010467282.1:129224-143908 GCA_001517045.1 Pseudotsuga menziesii | reverse complement strand
AATGCTTTTGAAAATTATCTTCACCAACATGGAATTGCACATCAGACTACAGTTCCCTACAATCCTCAACAAAATGGTGTAGCAGAGAGAATGAATAGAACAATAATGAATATGGTTCGCTCAATGATGTTTTTCAAGAATGTAAAACTAATGTTTTGGAGTGATGCAGTAAAATGTGCAGCATATTTGAGAAACAGAAGTCCCTCAAATGCACTTGATAACAAGACTCCACATGAAATGTGGTTTGGCCATATCCCTTCAGTCAGGCATCTCAGAGTTTTTGGTTCCACCTGTTATGCCTTGATTCCGAAGGAGCAAAGAAACAAGCTTGGTGCTTGAAGTAGAAAATGCATTTTCCTGGGGTACGAAGAATAATCCAAAGCATACCATTTGTATGATGAGGTAAACAAGAAATTTGTTATTTACAGAGATGTCATTTTTCTTGAAACTAATAAAAATGACCAGTCCATTGAGAGACAGCTTGATCATTTGGAAATTTATCCTCATCCAAATACATATTCTGAAAATGAATATGAAATTCCAAACCTTGAAGGGGGGATTCCTATTCTGGATCAACCTTTGGAATTTCCATATGAAGCACCAACTCCCCCACATGAAGAAGTTCCTGCTACTTCACTTGAACAAGAGGTTCAACTGGATGATGTGATTGAGAAAATTGAAAGACTCTCAATAAATGATGAAGCTCCACCAGCTGATCAACCAGGACCATCACAGAAGATTCCTAAATGGGCCACAAAGACACTTGAAAGTGTCCATCTAGATGAAGTTAGAAAGACGGGAACGAGAAGTTCGAAAAGACATGAAGATGGAGGAGGAGCAGATAATTCAGGTGATGACATGGATGTATCATTTGATTTTGAATTTAATTTATCTGCTAACTTTGAATCAACTTCCTTTGAAGAAGCTTCTACTCGAGTTGAGTGGAAAGAAGCTATGCATAATGAGTATGATGCACTCATGAAGAATGGAACTTGGAAGCTGGTTGACCCTCCAGTTGGAACCAAACCAATTGGCTGCAAGTGGGTGTACAAGAACAAATACAAATGAGATGGCTCACTTGACAAGCACAAAGTGAGGCTTGTAGCAAAAGGCTATGCACAGAAGGAAGGAATTGACTATGAAGAAACATTTTCTCCTACAGCAAAATGGGCTACCATCCAAACCTTACTCTCTTTAGCTGCTCATAAAGGGTGGAAATTTCATCAAATGGATGTGAAGACTGCTTTCTTGAATGGAGACTTGAAAGAGAATGTCTTCATGTCTCAGCCAGAAGTCTTTGTTGTGAAAGGAAAAGAACAAAAGGTATGCAAGCTTGTCAAATCCTTGTATGGCCTAAAACAAGCACCTCGCGCATGGTATGAAAAGTTAACCAAGCATCTTTTGAAATTAAATTTTGAACATTTTGATCTTGATGATGCAACACTATTTATAAAGAAAGTTGGAAGATCTGTTGTGTATCTTGTGGTGTACGTAGATGATCTTTTGATGACAGGGAACAATGAGAGCTATATATCATCCATAAAGAAAGATTTGGAAAAGATATTTGAAATGACAGATATGGGACATCTCCACTATTAATTAGGAATTGAAGTCACTCAACATGCTAAGTACATATTCCTATCTCAGAAAAAATATGTTGGAGAACTACTAAACAAATTTTGCATGACAGAATGCAATCCTATATCTACTCCAATGGAACAGAAAATGAAGCTCACATCAAGCGAAGGAAAATAATTTAAAGATGCAACCAAGTATCGACAACTGGTAGGAATTCTTATCTACCTTACAACAACTAGACCAGATATTTCTTATGTTGTTGGCATACTTTCAAGGTTCATGCATAAACCTTGTGAAGGACGTTGGTCAGCTGCAAAAAGAGTTCTAAGATACTTGAAGGGGACTCAAGACGTTGGACTCAAGTACTCTAAAGTGGATGACTTCAAACTTATTGGGTACTCAGACTCAGATTTTGATGGTGATAAGGAAACAAGAGTATCAACTTCTGGATACACTATGAGTCTTGGATCAGCAGCTGTCTCATGGAGATCACACAAACAGTCAGTTCTGGCAGATTCAACAACAGAAGTAGAATATGTGGCTGCAGCTGAAGCAACGAAAGAAATAGTATGGCTCAGGAATATACTTGAAGATTTGCAAGAAAAACAAGAGAACTCCACTCCATTGTTGGTCGACAATACTTCTGCAATCAAGCTGGCTAAGAATCCTAGATTCCATGATCGAACCAAACACATCAACACAAAGTATCATTTGATTCGACATCATGTAGAGGCCAAGACAGTCCATCTTCGACATTGTTCCACAAATGATCAAGTTGCAGACATCTTCACCAAAGCGCTTGGACGAGAAAAGTTTGAAAGATTCAGAAACATGCTCGGACTTACGAACACCCCTTCGGATTAAGAGGGGGATTGTTAGAATATAATCCCTTAGGGATTATAATATTGTAAATAAATAAATAAAGAATAGGAAGCTGAACAGTTACATATGAATATGGATAGGCCGGTCAGAATCTCAACCACCGCCTGAAATGTATAAATATATGCATTGGCATTGGAATAACAATCGAATCGGGAGTTATACCTAACAATAATAAACAAAGATTCTATATACCAAACAATTATTTGTTATATGTGACCTTTGAAATTATTTTTAAAAGTGAATGAAATAAGTGAAATGATAGTAAAAGTACCTTATCAAAGGATTCATGAAGTAGTCTTCAACATTTATATAAATGAATCCAAAATGGGGTGATAAACATAGAAAAAACTTGATTAAAATGCTTGGTTCCTTATTCAAAATGTAGATACGATATAGACAAAACAAGGATCCATCAACTAGAAACTAGGATACCTCATTCAAGACACATTTGGGATGGTTTCCTAGAACTTCAGCACTTTGGTCCTCGTCGCCCGATATGGTACTTGTCATGCACAAGGAGTACTATGAAGGGTTAGCCTTCGGTACAGAATGGAGTGCAGTATTCCACCATAACTTTTGAAAACCCCTCATTGCGGCTTACCCCTGTAGAGTGGGCTCCCCCCCCCTCCCCCCCGATAAATTGTTTGTGACTGTGTCAAAAAATACCAAAGGATTTTGGTTCCCTAAAATATAACAACTATGTCTTAGATGTAAGTTACAAAGGGTTATTATTTGGATGCATATCCCCAAAGTCCTAACTTAACTACAATTAGGTTAATATTGTTTTGCTCCTCAAATGAGGTTACAATTTTGGTTGAGTTAAGTTAAATTTCAGGGTTAGCTTGGGGTCATGAACCAAGGGTTTTACTTTAGGGTGTGAGATGTGTGCACAATTGAAGTGTAATGTCTAAACCCCAACACTCTCATTCAATAAATGAAAATGTGAAACAAATAATGAACAGTAAATGAAAGTAAATAGTTTTCAACATCTAACAACTAATTCTTATAAAGAACAAAACATACACAAGTAAATGAGCACATAAGGAACTTCACGGGGTGTAGGAAATACACATGGGGTATCAACTACCAATATTGACTAAGGTGGGCTCGCATACAAGGAAAATAGGATGAAAAAAAAAACTATTTGGTTGTAGGAAGTCATATCTGGATGGAAATAGTCAGGGAAGGGGTAGAACATGGGAAGGGGGTCTAGAAAGGGTATCAAACACCTAAAAGGACTAGAAAAACTACAGGTCGCACGTGTCGATAGAATAGGTACAATTGGGGTCACACAAAATTGTAAAACAGTTGCAACCAAGATGGAAAATCAGCTTAAGAAAGACATAGGTCCAACAAAATAAGGGTTTCTACATGACAAGTCACATGAAACTGGGTCAAAATAGTGACCAAGATCACTCTAGAATCTTGGACAAGTGCAATATGTATTTTTAGTCCAAGTTGCACTTATTGGGGAAAGAGGTGTGACCTAGGTCACACTTGTTGGGAAATAATATGTGACCTGGGTTGCAACTTTCTGTAGGATAGGTGTGATCCAACCGCAACTGAGGGTTTTTTCAAGGAAAAAATGTTAGCTTGGGATGGGGGAGTAGGCACTATGAAAGGACTAGTTCATATCTTTCGTTGATGGGATCATATCTGTGATGGATGGAGGTACCGAAGTAGAACAAACCTGGACGAAAACACCTGCAAAAATAGAGATCCAAGGGGATCGAGCTAGTGGAGTCACTAAAACTGTAGTGGGGATTTGTACCCTACTATTTGCAAAAGCGCCTACCCTAGATCAGCCAAATCTAAGGGTAGATTTCATGGTGCAAGGGATTTATCAGCCATGACTTATAATAAGCAATAACAACAATTTTATATTTGTATCTAACTAATGCAACAAAATAACATAAATACCTTCAACTTGGGCCACTCCAACTGTTTGAGGAAATGGTTTGTAGACTCCCACGATCTTGGTCTCCATTTATCTCCAGCAAGGGGTGGTCATCAGGAAAGGGATCAAGGGTGACATGAAGGGAACTTGCTGTGCAACATGGGATAGTGTGGTGAAAGAAGTGAAAAGTGAGGAATTATGGAAAAAATGAAATTTCAAAAGTTATGATGGACAAAAATTTGTTATGGGAAGACATTCACAATGTATTTATAGTATGATCCAGGATTGTTTTACCCATGGTAATGAACCATGGTATTTTATCTTACATGGTATTTTTCAATGGTTTTTTACCCATTCTCATTTTAGGGATTTTTGGTCCTTTTTGGAGAGAGTGGGGTTATGTTGCAATAAATGCGCATCTTTCCTGTATTTATGGGGGAAGGAATAATTTTTTTTGGACCAATTTTGGTGGAATTTAGTTTTGAAGGTCAAAATGGAGGAAATAATGGTGGGACTATGATGTATAATTATATTTTGAACCATAGATAGTTATGTGGACAATATCTGGTGCTAAGAAATAGCCTATCACGTAGAAATTGCACTACACATCAATGAGAAAAACACTAGTATAGAAAATTTTCAAAATAGACAACATTTAGTTAATGAAGACACCAAAAAAGGGGTGTCCCAGGCTGTACTTGGATTTCATGAATCCAATGGAATTGACGTTTTCTTCATTGGAGCTTCGGTTTTTGAGTAATGGTGAGTTTTATCTTGCTTATCATGGTCATTCAGGGACAGTAAACAAATTTCAACCTGGGCATAAAAACAAAAATGAGCAACAAAATTGAGTTTTGTTCCCTCCTACATGTGTGTTTAGGAAAGGGATACATGACTACTTTCACATTCACTTAATTAAAAATATTGGCCTATTGTGCATAAATTGCATTGCATGTCACTGCGTAATACCCTAGTTTAGAAAACCATTAAAATATATAATGTTCGTTCCATGAAGCCACTAAACAGGAGTGTCTCTAGTGGTAATAGGATGTCATGAATCCAACAGAACTAACTATGTGTCCATTGTAGCCTTGGTTTTCAATTTATGGTGAGTTTCATATTGCTTACCAATGTCATTCATGGAGACCAAGCAAATTTCAACCGAGACCATAAAAACCAAACCAAGCAATGAAATTCAGTTTCATTGCCTCCTGCAAGTGTGTTTGGGTAAGAGCGAGCTAGTTGTGATGCCCACACACTCATTGGGAACATTTTTTAAAATATTATCCTATCATACAAAAATTGCACTGCACGTCAATAAGCAAAACACTAGTTTAGAAAATGAACAAAATATGCAACTTTCAGTCCATGAAGCCACATGACAAGGGTGTCCCTAGTGGTACTTATATGTCACTAATATAACAAAACTGAAATTTTGTCCATTGGTTCTATGTTTTTCGATTTGTAGAGAGTTTCTTCTCACTTATCAAGGCCATTAAGGGACACTACACAAATTTTAACCAGGGTCACAAAAACCAAACCGAACAAAGGAATCAAGTTTTTTTTCCTCATGCAACTATTTTTGGGAAAGGGAGACATGAATTCAATGCCCATGCACTTTCTCGACATATTTTTCAAAATCTTATCCTGTCATGCATAAATTGCACTGCATGTCACTGAGTGAAACCATAGTTTAAAAGACCTTCAAAATAGACAACTTTTGTTCCATGAAACCACTAAGAAAGGGTGTACCTAGCAGTACTGGGATGTCAAAAATCCAACTTAACTAACATTTTGTTCATTTGAGCCTCGATTTTTTAGTTATGGTGAGTTTCAACTCACTTCCTATGGCCATTTAGGATACCAAGTGACTTCCAAGCAATGGAATTGAGTCTTGTTACCTCCTTTAGGTACTTGGATAACATGAATCCAACAAATATTTACATTTTTTATACCAATGACATGATTATTATGTTCAAAACTATAGCTATCGTAATAATATTTTAGTCATGTTTATGAGGAGATATTAACAAGCATGTTATATTAAATTTACTTTTATATTACAATGTAAACAATTCATTAAATTGATTGAGAGATGAAAACCATGGTTAATATGCCATTGAAGATATAGATTGAATAGCATATATATATATATATATATATATATATATATATATATATATATATTTAATGATATAACAACTTTAGGAAAAAAATGTTTCGAAGTGAATAATATATCTGATATAAGATTTTTCTTCACTTTATATATAATCATTGAGATGTCTAATTTTCCTTGTATCTATGTTCTTCTATTGTGATATGAAAATTTATGGTGTACATGTGTGTTAGGAATATAATCCTCACTTGTCCAAATTGTTCAATTATGCCTAAATTAGGATTCTTTTCATTCATTATTGAGTCACTAGTACCATTGGGTTCACATGGCCTAATTGGGCCACATGTACTAGTTAATAGAGTGTGGGGAACACTAGTTGGGGCTAAGTGCCACTAATTGAACTTGCATGCATCAATTTAGGTGCCTCCTAGACCAATCCCTACAATTTAGGAGCCACTAGGAGTGTTATCACTGACCTCCTTCACTTGAGTTCAGTTGGTGACTAATCAATCCTAGTTTGGAGTCAGTTACATTCAATTATATTTAGTCGGATCCAGTCATTGATTAACTACATGTGGGAAATAATATTTTCTCACCTACCACATTAGTTAGACTATATTAACTAATTCTAACTAATTTAGACATTGATTTAGACAACTGGAGCTAACTAGCTAAGCTCTGATAGTGATTTATACATGTCTAGTTATCCATTCAGTTAGTCTGAGTTAACCAATTCGAATTTCCTCTCATGAATTTTCATTGTCTGATTATTAATACCAATGTAATGCATTTTAATAATTATACATTTACTTTTTTTATTAATGAAAGCATTATACATCTGCAACCCATTTTTTGCACTGTTTCATGTCAATTCTGAGTAAATTGCTTATGATATTTATTTGTGAGTTTTATCTTGGTTCATAGATTCCTGTGAGCTCAATTTTTATATGGTATCATAGCCTCGGTAGGAGAAGGCACTTCTTCTTCTACATATTTTATACTAGATCTATGAAGCAATTTGAGCAAAAGAAAAACTCAAAACATTCCATCTCTACACCAGAAGCAGAGAGTTTACCACATAATTACTGGAATCCCAACCTTGTTGATCAAGATATCTTGACTGACTAAGCCAAGTGTGATGCAAAATCCAAAAGTGCAAGTTGTTCGAACATACTTTGGTTTTATTATGTAATTGCAAGTACAACTTCAGATGGATTTGAAATTATCAGTTCCTCTTCTTACTCCATCCACAAGATATTCAGAATGGAAGATGAACATGATTTCATCTCTAAAGAGACAATCTCTCTATGAGGTTTCTATTGGAATTGGTAAATATAATTACGAGGATGAGAATGACTAGATAAATGATGGTGATAGATATTTTGGAACAATATGTCTGGCCCTTTCTCCAATCTTGTTGTACCTTGTTAAATCTGGTGAATACCCAAAGGATCTCAAAAAAAAATTGGAAAGAACCTTTGGAAAGCACAATGAGGATCATTATAGAAATTTGGATATCATACCCAGCACCACAATAATTATTTATTCAAAATTCTCAGCCTCTACTCTCTTTGATGAAGTTGTTCAAAATGAAGAAGAAGCAGAATCTTCTACACAGTCAATTCGAATAGAAGAAAGTCTCCTTGCAGTGACTCCTTCTCCTGCTGCTTCAGAATTTTATGAGATATTTGATATCTCATCTTCTCATATCGCTGATATATAAGAATAAATTTGAATATTTTATATTGAATAAAAACTATGATGCACTTCTATGCAAACATTCTCCAATGATTCTCCTTTAAATTATGTGCAAAATTTTCCAGTGATTGCTTCCGAAAGTGAAGAGGAATTCGATTTCACTCCCTTTAATGTTGCTGTTGATGTGAATATAGGTAAAAACTTGGATATTTTTCAAATAATATAATATTTTAGGAGTTATCCATTCACTCTCCTTGATCTATACCTTCCAGCAAATTCCTACAGGATTGCATGCACCAATATTCAGAATCTTGAGGAACGAGAAAACTGTGCATCTACCATATTGGTGCACCACACTTTTGGATATTATATGAAACTATTTGGATCTGATATGATATTATTTGGATCTGATCTGATATTATTTGGTTCAAATTTTAAGTTCTAAGAGCTTTCATTCATGCTTGTAGCTGGTCTCATCAATTTTGGTGTGACAAATCAAGTACCACAAGTCTTCTTCAAATTTGTTGTTAGTTTTCTCTTATGAGGTTTATGATACTATATTTTATGAATCATTAGTTATTTATGAAGATATATCATATTATGGAGCTCAATCATTCACTCTCCACACTCCCATGGCTTCTCTACCTTTGATCGCATGCGCATCTCCTCACAGAACTAGTAAAGAGAGAGACATTTTGCATCAGCTTAGACACTTGCTCCTAAGACTTGGAGCTGATATTAACTCACATGTTTTTATTTTGAAGGATGAAATATATCAGTTGGTTGGGTGTTCCTAACATGGTTCGAATTCTCAAGCACTTTTTCCCTCTTATCAGTTGATTTCAGTTGCTCTACATGGGTCCAGTTTTCATCTAGCAATTGTCTATATTTCTGATTTAGTTGAGCATATTCTTCTTCTTACAAAGAGGAATATTCCTCTAGACATAATTATTTAGTTTCGATGAATAATTTCACATGCCAGGCCCCAGGATACATGTGCATAAAAGAACAATCTTTTTCCTGATTTTACCTGCTCAGTTTGAGGGGGGGTATTTTTCCCATGAGGTTTTTCCCCGTTTCCTTGTTTGTATTACGCAGTTACCTTTTTAGTTGTAATGGGTGACCTACGGTTTTAGTTACCATGTCCTAAAAATTTTCCAAGTTATCATTTGGGGGGGTTTTAGGAATATAATTCTCACTTTTCCAAATTGGTCAATTATGCCTAAATTAGGAGTCTTTTTCAGTCATTATTAAGTCACTAGTACCATTGGATCCACATGGCCTAATTGGGCCACATGTACCTATTACTAGAGTGTGGGGAACACTAACTAAGGCTAAATGCCATTAACTACTCTTGCATGCATCGGTTTAGGCACCTCCTAGACCAATATCTACAATTTAGGAGCCATTGGGAGTAGAGAAACCAACCTCCTTTAGTTGAGTTCAGTTTGTGGCTAGTCAAGCCTAGTTAGGAATTAGTTACATTCAGTTAGCACCATTCATTGATTAAATGCATGTGGGAAGGCTCCTTTTCTCATCTAACACATTAGTTATACTAGTTTAACTGATTCTAACTGATTTAGACAACTCGAGCTAACTAGCTAAGCTTTGATAGTGATTTAGACATGTCTAGTTATCTATTCAGTTAGTCTAAGTTAACTATTTCAAATTTCCTCTCATGAATTCGAATTGTATTGTTATTAATATTGGTGTAATCCATTGTAATAATTATCCATTTAATTTTTTATTAATGAAAGCATTATATAGCTGCAACCCATTTTTTGCACTGTTTCATGTCAATTTTGTGTAAATTGCTTGTGAGATCTATTTGTGAGTTTTGTCTTGCTTCATATATTCTTGTGAGCTCAATTTTTATAATGTGCATGTATGCATGAGTGTGTGCATGGTTGTGAATGCACTTGATATGTGTGGTTACTATATGTTGATGAGATGATGTTTATATTCATGGTTGAAAAACTCGTGAGAATGCATAAACTATCACATTAATATTTGCAACATAACACATAATATGCATTATGTAATGAAATTAATACTAATACTTTAAATTGATTATTTCTTGGTATTTGTAAAAGAATGGTGATGACTACTTAGATGATGATCCTAAATATGTTGCCATCAATGTACTAGAGAATATATTTTTGATAATGATGCAAATGGATCAGATGAAAATGATGATGGATATGATGTTGGGATAGATGAAGATGAAGATGATTAGGATGAGGATGAGGATGATGGTAGCCAATGATGTTACTATTGAGATTGTGGATGTTTTTGCTTTCTCCATGCTACTAGACACATATTGTTTTTTGTTGTTGTTGTGATGATCGAAGTTCATATTACATTTTGGGTCATTTTGATTTGTATTGTGGATTCATGTTGACATATAAAATTTGATTATTGTTTATGATTTTTACATTTATAGATATGGATATCAAAAAAAGAATTTATTGTGATATTGGTATTTTCACTATATATATATATATATATATATGCCACTTGTTCTTTTAACCTTAGAATGATGATCTGTATGACGTGTTATTGATGCGATGATGTTTTATAAATTTACTTCTTTTGATGAAAAATAATGTTGATGTTATCGTTATTATATTTTAAATTTATATATATTAGAAGTTGTTCATGATATTTTCATGGAAAATTAATATATATGATGATATTACTACTTTGGATAAATGTTATCTATTTTTGTTAAATTTCTTCATAAATGCTATGCAATTAATTTCAGCAATGGCATCTATAGTTAATTTAAATGTTTCATCATGTTATTTCAAAATTATGAAGTAAATGATATAAGAGAACTGTTGAAATTAATGAATAATTATAATAATTTGATATAATAAATATATTAGCACACAACTGGATATGGTTGTAGGTGTTAAATAACAATTCTAATGTGGTGCTAATAAGGAAACAAAACCAGGAGCTAAAATGAAATCCCACTATGTGCAAAATCTAGAAGCAACATTGGATGCAAAACTTGGTGCTAAGGTGGAAATCAATTTTGATGCAATTTTGGATGCCAAACTAAAAAGACGAACTAGAAGCTAAAATAGTGGTGAACAAAGAATAAAAAATGGATGCTAAATGAGAATCTAAATGAGGCGCTCATGAGGAAGAAAAATAAGAAGAAATACAATTAGCTAAATGAGAAGAAAAATGTGGTGCTAGTGTGCGAGTAAAAATGGATGATAAATTGGGCACTAAAGTAGTAGCAAAACATGGTGCTAATGTGGGAGTAAATGGAGATGAAAAACAAAGATTAAAAAGGATGCAACACTTGGCGCTAATTATGAAGCCAACCATGGCATTTATATGGTAGAAAATAAGAAGTTACTTTGGATGCAAAACATGGTGCTACATAGGAAGCAAAATATATTGCAAGAATATAAGAAATATTTGGTATCATTTTGGTAGAAAAACACGATACAAAAAAAAGAAGAAAAAAATTATGCAAATTTGGAAGCAAAAATTGGCGCATATTTGGAAGTAAAACATGGTGTGAAATCGGATGCTATTGTGGTAGCACATATGGAAGAAATATTGGATTCTAATTTGGATGAAAATATGGCATGAACATAGATGATAACATGGTTCTATTAAGGATGCAAATATGGAACTAACAAGGATGTAATTTAGGAAGAGAAAACATATTCTCTCTAGGAAGCAAAATAAGACGTTATGTAGGAAGAAAACCTCGATGTTGATTAAAAAAAAAGTTGCACATTATTTTGGAAATACAAAAGTAGACACTATTTTGGATGCCATAAAGGATGTTATCTAGGAAGCAAAAAAATGTGTTTTTTGAGATGCTTTACATTTTTCCCATGATGCGTCCCATTTAGCATCTAGTTTGACCACTCAATTTAAAAAAAAATACACTAAAAATGGACGTTAAATGGGAAACTAATTCCATAATTTGTTGTATTGTATATAAAGGGAATTATTTAGTTCACATACCACCCCTTTATTTCCCTTTACTATAGACCCTTTTGGTTGTTTCATGTAGATTTCTTCTTCAAGATCCCCATGTAGGAATGTTTTCTTCACATCCATTTTCTCTAGTTCAAGATCAAAAGAAACAACAATATCAAGAAGGAATCTAATAGAAGTTAATTTTGCAATAGGAGAATTTTTTTCACCAAAATCAATTCTCTCTTCCTGAGAATATACCTTTTCTACCAAGCGGGAATTGTACTTCTCCACTTTACCTTTTACACTCAACCTCTTTTTAAATATCCATTTTCTACTAATGAATTTCCTTCCAGATGGTAACTAAACTATACCCCAAGCTTCATTTATGTCCAAGGAATCCATTTGTTCAACATGTATGGCCTTCTTCCAGGGATTGTTATCCTCTAAATCAACAACTTCTTTCACATTTTTAGGATCATCATTAGTAATAGAGAGAGAAAAACTAGACCTAAAATGAGGAGGAGAATACAATTCTAGTTTCCTTCTTTCTCGATATGATCTCCTCAAAACTGGGGTATGAGGTTCTTCTTCTTTTGACCCAGCTTCTTATGTTGATTCAAATTCTTCAGCTTCTAACCCAAACTCTATTTTCTCTTGTTCCATTTTCCATTGGAGTCACTTCCTATCTCAGAACATCTTTGACCTCTCTAAAAACAACATATAAACTATAAACAATATTTTTAGTTATAGGATTCCAAATATTAAAACCTTTCATACCATATTTATAAGTGATAAAGATACATTTTCTAGATTAATTGTCCAAATTACTCCTTTTATCCTTTGGAACATGTACATAAGCATCACAACCAAAAACTTTCAGATGTTTAATAGATGGTTTCTTACTAGTCCATACTTCATGTGGAGTTTTCCCAACCAATGTTGATGTGGGTGATCAATCACAATAGAATTTGAGTCCAAAATCCGACGACTTCCATGTCTGAAATTCGACAATTACATGTCAGTTATTCGACAACGTAATTTTGTTTTGTTGTCGGTGGAAGAACATTAGATATGCGACGACATGCCAATACCCATTGATTTTTCAACAGACTAAGCTGAAATCTTNAGTTATTCGACAACGTAATTTTGTTTTGTTGTCGGTGGAAGAACATTAGATATGCGACGACATGCCAATACCCATTGATTTTTCAACAGACTAAGCTGAAATATTTCACAACTAAGTTATCGAGTGTCCGATGTCAAGTCATTTAAAATACGATTTCTCCTCGTCGATTATCTGACTTATTTTCGACGTCAGCTTGTCAAAAATATGACTTATCGTCATCGAAAGTCTGACAATTCCTTGTCGAATGTNAGTTATCGAGTGTCCGATGTCAAGTCATTTAAAATACGATTTCTCCTCGTCGATTATCTGACTTATTTTCGACGTCAGCTTGTCAAAAATATGACTTATCGTCAATGAAAGTTTGACAATTCCTTGTCGAATCTCAAACAGTTCTTTAGTAAAAATTCAGTAATGTGTCGTCCAACTGGAGTAATGGGTGGTCAATTTTTTGATGATGTCTTGTCAGTTGTCTGACAGGCTCTCTTGTCGGAGGTATGGTCGCCTCGTCGGATGAGGCCACTGGTCATCGGATAAATCGACGGGAAGTGGTAGAATTTGCAATGAGTACTCATCGGTGGTCCGATGATTGCTCTCATCAGATATTTGGAAACCTCGTTGGACATGGACACATGGCATCAAAAATATGATGGGAAATTGTATAGTTTAAAAAAAACAGAGGTTGCNGGTCATCGGATAAATCGACGGGAAGTGGTAGAATTTGCAATGAGTACTCATCGGTGGTCCGATGATTGCTCTCATCAGATATTTGGAAACCTCGTTGGACATGGCCACATGGCATCAAAAATATGATGGGAAATTGTATAGTTTAAAAAAAACAGAGGTTGTGCCATTATCAATAGATGTGGCTCATGGGAACAATCCTCCTCAATGAATTTTTCTAATTGGTTTTCATCATGTGCGTTGGCGTCATTATCCTCATAAAACAACTCTAATGGTGGATCAAAGGATTTAGTTTTGTCAAATTCATGGGACACATCCACAATGTGAGTAGATCACTTGACAAAATTTTCAATTAAAAGATCATCGGCATGACATTTAGACCACCAACCACTTCAAACTAGAATCCCACTTCCTCTTTGCCAATTGATGCACAAGGTTCCAACAATTTTGGATTCTCTTACAGTGATGTTAGATTATTTTGATATCCATGTAAGACTTGCAACATTTTTGCCATGAGTTCTTGATTAGACTTCATCTTTTCCAATGAACAACTCTTGAGACTGGAATTATTAAGTGTTGGTCTCTCAACAAGTAGCTTGAAAGTACTTATGTTGGTCACTCAACAAGTAGTCTGAAAGTACTTATCACTGACAACCCATCAAGATAGAAAAATGCACAAATATGATAGCACTGTAAGATCCCAAACAAAATCTAAGTGAACTCTTAGTCCAATGTGGGTCTAGATCTAAGTCATT